>JAKTWR010000098.1:0-18841 GCA_030582415.1 Wickerhamiella vanderwaltii | reverse complement strand
CCACTGAATCTCTGTCGGAGATTCCTTGAGATAGTCCTAGGACAGACTCAAGTGCCTCATCTTTTTTGTCCCATAGTGGGCGCTATATAGTTCACTAAATTGGTATAAATAAAGAATTAAGGAAAAAAAAAAAAAACTCGTGAGGGCGAGTTATAAACCCTCGTATATTAAGCCATTAATATAAACTTGTAGATAATAAAGACTAACAGAAAAAAAAAAAAAGTTAACCCTCGTATATCAAGCCATTAATATAAACTTGTAGATAATAAAGACTACAGCTGTACAGCTTCATGAATCGTTGCTCCACATTTGGACCCCGCCCCGACACTACTATTATCTGGGCCCAACCAGTGCGTTTTGCCGCTCAGGTCTTTGCCTGGCGTAGTGGTCATTCACACGCAGACAGCTTCAATGCCGCCAATGAACGAGTTCGACCGACTTGCTCATGTGGTGAAACCATTTCTGATGCTGCTCATGTTCTTCTCCGCTGTCGTGCGTACACACAACAGCGCCAAGTCTTGGGTGCAGAGCTCCTTCACCTGCCAATCACTAGCGAAGCTGAGCTCAAAGCGGTTGTCAAGCAGTTGATCTATACTGCCGAGGGACTAGAGAGAGTCTTCAAATTTCTTCGTCTCATTGATGCTATTGAATAGCATGAGTGCGACCACTAGTGCGATGGTCCCCCGTGATCGTTAGCCTACAGAACTCTACCCGCACTAGATGAAACTACAACCTTAACTGAGCCATGAAACGGCTTTGGATGGATGCCTGATCTCTGCCACTCGAATTATTTGGGAACGTTCCTGATTTGATGGCACAGCATTCACACACTCCCTGGGCTGAAAGGAAAAGACCATGTCCAGTACCTGTTTCTCAGCGTACAAACACGAAGAACCAAATTATTAAATTCACAGTCCTTACAGGGCATATCGCCATACGCGTTCATTGGATTTCCCTTTGGACCCACATGGTCTATGACTTATGTAGTGCTAATAGAACGGCCAGCCTTACGCTGCGCCGGAGACCTATATGTCTCTAGAATAAATTATTTCAAAAAAAAAAAAATACGGTACGAATGAAAAATCTTGGGATACGAATAAAATGATTATGTCACTGCCCTCTTCGTACCTGAAAAATTTGGAAATGTAACAAGTACCATCTAAATAGCTATCATAGTATCTAACAGAGGAGACCAGAAAAATCGAACATCCTATATAAATATATGTGACTACTCTCTGTCTGAAACGCAGTAAGTATTCCATTGACAAAATTGGGTATACCCACTACAGTCGCTTTAAAGTGCTATGGAACTTTGTAAACCAGCGGGGTTGCAGAAGGCATATCTCAATCATACTTTTAACGCGCCACGTATCACCATCAAGTCATCCTTTCTACTTACCTATATCCAGCCCAGCTAGTACTGTTTACAACAACCCTGCCGCCTCGATGGACCCACCAATTGCGGATATCAATAACCATGAAAATACAAAGCGCAAGATAAAGTCTACGGTTAGGCCCGATAACTTTGGTAAAAGATTCAGGCACTAAGGTCTTCAACACAGCGTTGAACTATGTCGACTAGAAGCCAAGCTACTTCAGTTAATTTGCGTTTCGTATTATTGCTTTGCTTTTCTAATCGTTCTTCACTTCGCATGTGCCCTGAAAGTATGTTGACAGGGTAAAATCACTTATTACTCGTCATTACGCCATTTTTCCTCTCTCTTTTTGTCACCTTAACGTACGAACGTTGAAATTGACCTTTACCCTTTAGTTTTTACCATGCATACCCTCGAAGATTACCCAAAGGCTGAAATATCCAGGGATAAGATCGGGGGTAGGGAACTTGTGCTTATCACCCATGTATCTATCAGCTGACGCATTTCTATAGAGGTGTTGATATTTGTGTAACCAGCAGTTTTGTTCCCAGACTTTGTCATTTTAGAAATTTTAATATGGGTCGTGTTGAAAGGATGGGGTGACGTGACCGCAATAATTTGAGGAGCTAGCTGGTTTCGATTATCTCTGAGAATCTGCGCACACTTGCCATACATGTGAGGGCTCGTGTAAAGTGCAGTTTTTTTTTTCTTTGCTGTAATATTATGCGATTTCAGCAATCGTATTTCAATCCTTATTATCTGGTCAAGCCCTTATGCATAGAGGCATGCATATGCTGTGCATAAATAAGCAGCCAAGTTGCAAGAGTTAACATTCTAATAAAAAGTGATATTCTCCCTTGAAGGATACAGAATATATTCAGATAGAACTAAGATAACGCACTATAGACACATTGTGCTAGCCATTCTTTAGAACCTGGCAGGGTTTACGCTAATGATGGCAAAGTTATGCAAGATTCAAAATGGAAAGGGAGCATGTGGGCTTCGAATAATTTCAGTTTTTTATCGTAACAAAAAGGGATCAAGTAGGTTTTGCTATTGTAAAGCTTCCAATGTTGCTATTTATTTATAATGAATGTAAGGCACTTCTACAGGAGTGTAAGGACAAAGGTCTAATCCAATTAGTACGTACCCTGCGGTCCAGAATTAACGATCTTTGCCGTCTCAGTGTTGATCCACTTGTAAAATCGCTCACCACCTTGTCCGTGCATGGCCTCGTCAATGTCGGGGCGGATGTCCTTTCTCTCCAAATGGTCTATAGTAATCACTCGTATCAGCCAAAGTGATTTTAGGGTCAAGCAATGGGGCAATCTCGGCGTAAGCACCAAAAACTGCAGGAGAACTCATGCGTGCAAGCATACTTTTTTCCTGTTCTGGATTGTACCGACGAATGTCAGTTTTGATAGCACCAGGGTGCACAGACAAGCTAATGACATTGCTACCTTTATGAGCATCAGCCCAAGTAGAGGCTTGATACATGTTCATTGTCTTTGTATGTCCGTAGACTCCAAATCCCAGCGAGCCTTTGATAGCTTCGCTATTCAAGTCTTGCCAATAGATGCCGCCGTTTTTAGGACTGAGATAGTGAGCACCGGAAGCAACCCAAATAATGCGTACATCGTTCTTAGGGGCTGATTTAGCGGTCGCTAAAATCAAGCTATCAAGATGAGATTGAAGAACCCCACGGACCGAGTACGTTAACAGTGATAACTTCTAACCACCCGCAAGCAAATTGCCCATCACGGTGAGTCATTCCAGCATTATGCACAATACCATCCAATCTGGTTTCTTCATCAAGTAGTGGCTTGATATCTTCAGCAATAGTGGCGGGGTCTTCCAATTTTATCTGCAAGACTCTCACCGGTCCAAATTTCGCTAAGGTCTGCTCGGCTTCGCGCAATTTCGATGACGTGCGGCCAGTAACCCAGACTTTAGCACCGGCAAGTAGCAAAAGCCGAGCGGTTTCATAGCCTATGCCGGCAGTAGCACCTGTAACGACATAGACCTTGCCACTCACGTCAGGCAAGTTTTCCTAAGTGAGCTTGGGCTTGTTTGGAAAAAAGTCGCGCATAAGCTCTCGTTGATTAGCGAGGGCTGTAAATACACACATATCTCGTTGGTTTTAAGGCGTGGTTGATTGAGTTTGAGTTCGCTGTTTCTGATAGTCAGCGAGAGATACTTCTATATGCTGCGAGATCAATCCGATTTTATACCTTTTCCATCGTGACTATGCTCCTTGGCGGCACGGGGTTGAATTTGAAATCATATGCAAGAAACTCGCTTAAAACGCACATATTAACGTACGTACGAGCGTAGGCGACGCCAAGCCTATGATACAATAGTTTCTTATTTGTAATTATCAAGGGCGGAGTCCGCCTAGTAATCATCACGTAGAGCTTGGTGAAACATGCGCTTAGACCAAATAATCAATTTTCACTAGATAAATAGCACTGTTCTTCTCCGCGTTACCTTTAGATTAGCAGCAGGACCACGCAATTCTTCAACCATAGGTTTCTAATTTTATCCATATAAAATCTAATTATAGGATTGGTAATCGTGCAGACGTTATGCAGGTTATGCATCACGAGGTAGGCCGGTGGCGCTTTGCATAGCATTTCCAGAAAATTTTCGGCCTCCCGATATCAGCATTTGAAAATTGCCATTCACAAGGCCTGTTTGGCCGACTCTCTGCTGGCATCAAGCGGATAAAATAATTATCTGAAGTGAACTGTCTTACTGAATTAAAAATAACGAGTTTATATAACCGTTGAATAGTTAGCCATTCAACATATAACTATTTAGAATAATATGGTGAACAAGTATGATAATGTGAATCATTCGATTAGCTTCATGTTTTCTTAAAGACCTATATGAGCAACCTTGTTTCTTCTCAAGTCCAGATATAGAATGCTTGTTCCCGTGGATGCATATTACCCTCTAGAAAATGACGTGCTCCATCGTGTGTGTTCCACATGGACAAAAGTACGCTCCGTTATCAGCTTCAGTAACAACAGGGCTGAATACGGAAGGAGCGATCTTAGCATACGCACAGAAAATTGAAGAGGGAGATAATACAGCAATTTTTTAATTAAGATCTAGGCTACAGAGACGAATATGAAAGTTTGGATCCGCCTCCTTGGCTGATCCTATCAGCAATGTCGTAAATGCGATTAAGAACCCGCGGGCCAAATACGTTGCCAACAACGAGGTCAATGGGTGCAAGTGTACAAAAGACTCCACTATATTACGTGCCAGCATTTTAGATGATAGTATACAATTATTGATCATCCGCAAGAAGGGCGTTGATATCATGTGAGACAGCGGTGAGGTCCTAAGTATGCTTGTCAATAGTGAAAAGGCAGAAAAAAAACCCTGTATTTATCTTAAAGGACTCTAATCTGATTTGGGATTTAGCATATTCCCAAAAGGAACAGGGAACTAATAAGAGCCATGTTAACCCAGCAACCTATGCTGATCGTATCTTACTACTGCTCAAGAAGGCCCTTCAGATCGGTTAACTAACATTTAACCTCTAGTGTTAGCTTATTGGGGAATTATACTGCGAGTAACCTCATCCAATCCGCTATTTGAGTTGTGAGCATATTGCCCTTCGTGCATATACATATAGGGCATTTTCTGGGAAACATAATTCGGTAAATTAAAAATTGGTTTACAAACAAAATTATAGTAGTGCCTCTGAAAGGCAACTACCACTGGCTCTCTTTTCTTCGAGTTTCCGGGTAAGGAAGCGCGCGGTTGAAGTGTACGGACATTCGCGGACGTGTCATTCATGTTTGTTCACCGCTAGCATACCTAAGGCAGATGCGAAGCGGATAGCTTTATTGTCTTCTTCCTGTAATAATTTATTTGAGAGATGTAAAGGGTTTTCTCAGTATTCATCATATTATACTTGTCTATCCTGTAGAGTTATTCTCTTATTTATACTTTCATGCATCCGTAACATTCAGTCGCTACAATGTGCATTCTTGCGATGAAGAATACGATATTCCTTGCTATATTGACTTTGAAGACGAGTTCTCTGACGAGCGCGCGGCCGCCGAGAGAGGTGCAGGCGTGGACGCGTTAAATGACGACGGATTCTACGTGCAGATATGTGATCCAAGCGATGGGCACCAGACATCCCGGCCTTTGTCTGGGACATTTTCTACCTTGCTGCCTTTCACCTTGCCGCCTTACACTGAGCACCCTGCTAATTTTGATGGCACATCTCAAAAGCGCCATGGCGAGGCGATTGCCATATTGCGTAGCTGGGCTCTCATCACCGGCTTTGATATCACAACTCGTGATAGCAAAGCTACGTGGGTAAAAGCATTGTGTTATAAAGGTATACGCCAGAAACCCACTAAAGGAAAATACGTCCATATCAATGAGCGTGCCAGAACTCGTCCTGTTACCCATGTGTGCGAGTTCGAGCTACGCCTGCGCCGTCATAAGGACAGTGCTTTATGGTCTGTTCGCGTGGAAAACGCGCGGC
The DNA here is from genome assembly GCA_030582415.1 of Wickerhamiella vanderwaltii. Lineage (NCBI taxonomy): Eukaryota > Fungi > Ascomycota > Dipodascomycetes > Dipodascales > Trichomonascaceae > Wickerhamiella > Wickerhamiella vanderwaltii. The sequence continues at coordinate 12,952 of JAKTWR010000098.1, read as the reverse complement.
ACAACTATGAATTGTCCCCTGAAGGTGTCTTCTATCGCCAACGTAAGGACTTCAAAGTCACAATTCCCGAGGTTGTCCGAGAATATTTACGTTCCCGTTTGAGATCAGCAGAGATTATAAATGAGTTGAAAAAGAGGTTTGGCGCTAATAATATGCCATTATTAGCACGCAATATTACCAATGATCAGTATACGCATGCAATTGCGCAACTTCGTGGCGCTGATGAAACAGCTGTTGCTCTAGATAAGGCCACCCGTGATCAAAGATGGCATACGGTAAAATTTGACACTGACGAAGGTGCTTTTAACCGGGGGTTCTTTTTGCACGCTGGAATGTTCAAGATATTCAAGCGGTGTAATTCTGTCTTGTTTATTGACGGCACTTATAGCACAAACAGATACGATATGACCTTTGTAAATATCGTGAGCATTGCCCCAACGAATCACACCTACATTGTTGCCTTCGCCCTATTAAGGAATACAAGAACACGGGACTACATATGGGTACTGGAGCAGTTGCGCAACTGTTATGGCGATATTCGGGAGCTCCAACGACCCTCTACCTCTGATGAAGCGCTCGCTGAGCAGAAGCTCGGCCCTTTGACTATATTTACAGACAGTGAATCTGCATTGATCAGCGCAACCAAATATGTCTTTCCCCACACCAACCAGCTTCTTTGCACCTGGCATATTCTGAAAGATGTGAGGGTGATGGCCCGTAAAAAGAGGTCGGATATCTTCCCATTCCAAGTCGACGGTCAAGATGAAGGCAGATGGACCAAATGGGGCGATATGTCCTTGCATTTTCGCAAGATGCTGGGAGCCGCCACACCAGAGCGCTTCGATGAGTTGTGGAACGAGATTGTGTCCCGCCTAGGTGAAGATAATCCCTCCGTGACTTACTTCAATAATCAATGGATGGAAAAGAAGGAAGCCTGGGCGTACTACAGGACAAAAAAGTGCTCACATTTGGCCACCAGAGCACGTCGCGTGTAGAAAGCAGCCATGCCGCGTTAAAGCAGTGGGTACGGCGTAAATGCAGTCTTTCTGCACTTCTTCTTAATGCCGGAGATCACTTGGATTCGCTAGAAATGAAAATAAATAGTGAAAGAAGAAAGGCAGAAACGTACGAGCCGATATTGAGTGATGCGAGGGATCAAGAGCACAGGGGAGCGCGATACTTCAAAACCAAACTAGTCAAAGATTTGTGGAGGGTTGTGCACAAGTCAAAGATAGCAGAAATTTGTGTGGAGTACGGGAAGGCGCTAGAGAGTTGGAGTGCACTGGTTGTCATTTCGCACACACGGGATTGCCTTGTAGACATACGCTTCTCAAGTATAAACATGGCCACCTACCTGTTTCTGAGGTCCACGCAAATTGGCACTTGAGTCCCGGTGTCGCCATACATCTCTCTACCTTCCCAGATGATCCTCCTATCCATGTGGGTCGGGGTCGAAGTGATTATCCTCTCCGGCCCGGTGGAAGCTACAGCACCGCGGAACAGAATCTGTTTGCAAACTTCAGAGGTGCAAGGATGAGGAGAGCCCAGGATCATGCTATGGCTGTAAGAAGAGATCCTGCTCCCCCCATCGAAGTTAGAACAAATAACGATTCGCAGCCCGAATTGTCTGTCCCTACTATTTCTACTCCTGCTGTAGAGCCTGCAGGGGTAAATATGCCAGTCTCTGCACCTTTGTTGCATGTACCTCCTCTGTTACAGGACCAAAATGGAGCTTACCTTATTTTCTGTCGCCGAAGGAAATGCCGCAAAGAGTTTACTTTTGAAGACTTCCAGACTGGCCAAACAATTTGCTTAGGGTGTATTGAAGCTGGAAAACGAGCCAGGGAAGCTCGAAAGAATAACCCAGAAGCTCACCGCTAACAAATAGATAAATCTGAATTCGTAGCTAGATTATATTTTACCTCTCAGTACTATTCATTGTATGATGATGTATGATATAAAAGGGAGCAATACCACTTTTATAGCCACTTGAGATTAGTATCCACCTATGTCTTCCAACAGTACAACTAACAATCAACAAGTTTTCCTTTACTTTTTTGTATGTGGAAGTGTTAGACGCGCAAAAATTGCATGCTCGTCAAATTACATATTTCCCTTATGCGTGGCAGATTGAGGCGAATTTCTATTCGTGTCGGAAGAGAAACGGTGGCGCCCCAAAGCCGCATGACGTAAGAAAATTATTCGTACCCGAAGAGGCTCTGGTGCCCCAAGAAAAGCGATGCCGATTGCGACCCCTCTTTAACCCCCCCTTACTAATAACTTTATTCGTGCCCGAAGGCGCGCTGTATGTATTAGTTTGGTATAGCAATCGTAAGGTATTTTTTGGGTTGATTCGCTTGAATTTGCTATCCAATATACATCGTAGCGGCTAAGCTGGGATGCTTTCTTGCCGCCTGACACCCACTAGCTTCTCATCTTCGCGATAGCTAGTGGGGCGGGCCGTTGGCACGTTTATGATCAAAGAAACTTGGATTTTGCATCTCTTTCAAACATAGTCACGGGGACATGCCATACGACCTCTTGCGCGCGTGGCCGATTATTTGTTAAATACTATGTGCCTTTTTTGAAATGTGCGTTTTAAAGCCTAGCTACGTCAACAAAGCCGCGTCTGTACCTGCATAATTTGATATTAATATGGATGAAATAGCCCACCACCGAATCTCTAGCCACTCCAGTGCTCACAAGAGCTCTATTGCGTAGCGCATAGACTATGCACTAAGATGGCTGGGTAGGAAAATATATAGAAAGCAGGCCACAGTCAATGTGAGAAGAAATGGAAAGCGAGTACTACAACAATGAAGCTGTAAAGCTCACAATTTTAAACTATTTCACAGCTGGGTCACCTACAATGGCAAGAGCATGCAAAACTATGGGTCTGAGCCTTGCCTCAACAATACTCTTTGGGGCACTTTATTGTACAGTACATCCAACCGTGAGTAAGTGGAATCTATTATAATTAAGTACAGGCGACTATTTCCAACACTTGCTCTACTTAGAGCATCGTAGCATGGATCCCGCGTGTGTTTAGAGCCGAGCACCTTAGGCCCTCGCCCCCAGATACATCTCGTATAAATATTCTAGTAATCATCATAGGATTTCGTCAACAATGCAAATTCAGGGACATCCATCGCTTTATGAATCTCGGTAAGGTCACCCAAATGTAATGCTCTAGTAAGGCTAAGTTTGGCCGCAGATGAATCAGTTGGTTCTTTATCAAGGTAGCTCTGGATAACTGACCATTCATCCGGGGAGAAAGGCACCGAGACAAATGCTGCAAGGTCAGGGCCCGAACTAAGCGCTGCAGCATGTTTGCCTAGAGTCTCGAGGATTTCTTCTTGGCGTAGAGTGTATCCCCTCATAATTTCCAACACGTTAAAGTAAAGAGCCTGGTTGCATAATGCAGAGATGTACAACTCAAGATTGTCATGATCAAGGTATTGGCGATGAGTATCAAAAAAGAGGCAAAGCAAGTTAGGAGTATCACCAAAATATGCAATGAAAGAATCAATGACTTGTTTAGGAGCCGGGAATGTGCTAAGGAAAACCAACGCTCGATCGTTTTGTTTCTTTTCAATGCACCACAGCGAACGAGCATAGTTTTGCCAAGAAATTGGCAAAAACAGCTCCTTCGCATAGTATTCAGCGAGCCCGCGGGCATTACGCACCGAGTCGTAAGATAAAAACATGTAATAAATTATGAGTGCTTGCTCTTGTTGCGACAATTTGCTCGACGTCTCGATGGAGTCAATGAGCGTCACAAGGTCGCTCACGCTACGAGCAGGGTACGCTGACACGAGATCCCCCAAGTAAAAGTCAATAGGAAGTGGGTAGTTACGACGGGCGATTTTAATTTCATCAGAATCTGTCTCTGAATACGGAACTCTATTGATGGACCGCACCAGCGCCTGGGCAAACGACATGAGTAAGCGTTGCGCTGGTGTGGATGCAAAAATAAAGAAAGAGCCCACTGTACGGTGAAGAGAGTGCGGGCGTGAGCTACATACTACATACTATGAGACGAATAATCATTATGAATACAATATTGAAGAGAGTGTAATTTGCTAACAAGGCTGACGAATTTGTCGAAAACTGTATTGTTTAGAGTAACATTCCCTCTAAGAACAATCATTTTAGAAGTTTACTACTATTGATTATGGTGGACAAATATAATGAGGGGAAATGGATTACATGCTTTTACTGTATGTTTCAGTTCTATTAAACTCTCTTGCCACTTGATCGAACCCACCCCAGTACCGCATGGTACCTGTGACATCATTCTGAGCGTCACTATACCGACCTTGTCTTCGACGAGCATCAACTGCAGGGGCACGAAGGCGTGACTATTTGTGCAATCCTATGACGATTACGTACAAGCAAATGCAAGGGTAAATAGAGTTTTGGTTTTTGAAAGATGTGTGTTTTATCGGATAAATTCCTCTTTGGGCGGTTTTTCGCAGATTCCACCAATCGTCAATGTTCATTCCGTCAGATCGACTGCATGTAGTTGCATCGCGAGTACCTGCGGCACTTGGCTGCGCTATCCGCTGGGCAATATTTGGGAGATTAAATCGAGTGCAGTGAAGTTTTTTCGATTTTTTTAAACAAAAGTCTTTAAGTGTCAGATTCCATACTCGTCTGGTGCTCCTGAGCACTCTGCCAGATAAATGCCCCATTAGAAAAAGCTGCTTACATGAATGTGCATATATGCATGCCCTTGCATGATGCTGTAGCCATCATAAATTATGACCTATTCCCGTCAGTCACGATTCTCCCCTAGAGTCCCGGTCATCGTCACTACTCGACTCACTCTCTTTTTCAGATGATATTTTTCAGTTGTGCAGCGGTGTTATGCCTGGCAGGTGCCGACGAAATCCTCCCCGATAACTCTGTCGATATCAACGGCACTGCAGCAGCTATCAATAGCTTTGTGTCGAGCCTCACTGTAACTGTGACAGCACCCACAACTATTGTTCAGAACAGCATCTCATACACGGTCACCGAGCCGACTGTTCTTACTATCACCGATTGCCCCTGTACCATCTCCACTACATTGAGTCTCGCCAATATTGTCACTGATACTGGCTCTCCAGCCGCTATAACGACTTCCGCTGACGCCTCTTCCAGCGCGGCCGCTGAGACGGTGAACTCCACAAACATCGAACCAATCACGACGGCCCATAACACAACAGTCCCAGACAAGAATGCCGCTGCTACTATCAATGCCGCTGCTGGTATGGTATTTATTGCACCATTACTATTACTATAATTCCCCTGTTGGGCTGTCTAGTGTTGCCAGTTTCATATTGTGCATTTAGAAAACGATGAGATTTTTTCCATAAAGGCCTTTTTTTCAGTTCCCCGAAGCATTTTTTAGGCATTTACCAGCCATATCAGCAGTAAGAGTCTGCACTAAACCGTATCATATAATTATTTGTAGCTCTACATCAAACCTAATTTGCGTGTTTTATTGCCAGTCGCGCACTAGTACTCCATCGCAACTGCCTGCTCAAAGTAGGCCGTTGTACCAATTGGGAACACATAATTGTCAGATTTCTCAACCCGCACGTTGGGTTTACGGTATCCTCTAATCAATTTTGCATCCTGGCCAATTTCTAGAACGCACATGTCTACGTTAGAGCCGCTTCCCAAGTCATTGAAGATACCACTCTCAATTGCATCGGCACACAGTGTTTGGGCCTCTTCTTTTGTGAGGTTTGGCTTCCAATTTGTCTCGAGTACACTAAGGGCAGCCATTGAACCACTACCAAGCGACATGTAGGGACCAACATCGGTTGACCCATGGGCGTGAACGCTAAATAAATGAGCGCCGGTGGGGTCGGCACCAGCTACAATTAAATGGGCCCCAATGTGGCCTTGGTATTTGTAGAGATGTTGCTTGAGATGGGTCAAAGCAGTGACGACTCGCGGCTCACGGCCGGTCCACAGGCTGTGCAGTTCAAGGTTCGATGACTCGAGCTCAGTAACCTTGTCATTATCAGCGGCTGTTCCGGCGCCGGCACACCAAATTTTGGGCGCAAGACGATGCAATTTCGCACAGTTCTTGTCGGCAACAATCGACCCGGCTGTGGCGCGCGTGTCGGCAGCAATGATGACGCCGCCATGGAATTTACAGCCTACAATCGTTGTACCAGTTGATGTTAATTTAGGAGATGCCACACCCGCCGCGTTTAAGTGAGCGTTGCGCCTGTGATTGTCGAAGCTGAAGCCTGCCATGTAAGCGATGTAAGCAGGAGGATGCTGGGAGCACGATGAAGGAGGCTACGGGAACGTAGCAGTATTCACTGATGCGGGCCCGTTTCAACTTAAGGGGCTGTATTCTTTCAAAGTAACGGATAATATTTGTGTTGTGTGTCTAGGTGCTTTTTTGACGTAGCAATTTGCATCATATCAGAAGCAGCGCCAATGTGGGTCGTGAAGTGCATACATTTATATGCTTGCCCTGTCCTCCGTTAACTAGTTACGTGCTGCGTTGATTTCTAGATTGGTTCAGATTATCCGGTTTTAAATTGCAGGAGAATACCACAATAGGGTTTCTTACGGTCGTTCCCCAAACAGTGTATAAGTTTATATTTCCAGAGGTAATGGTACTGACCAACATCAACCGCTATATTAGTACTATGGTACTACATTAATAGATTTAAAAAATATACGTGATCCATCTCCTAAAGTGACAGTTTTGTTGCAGCAAATTCCTACTGCTTAGCCATTCGCTTCAGAATCAGCTCAAACCGTCGTAGGCGCTGCCGCAAATTATATATATCATGCAGCAATAGTGGCATATGCTCTTTATTTGCCGTACAAAATTCCTTGAGTTTATTCAAACCTTCAACAGGCCTGGTTGACACTGCATTTATACGCAAAATCTCCTCAGCGTTGTCTCTCAACCAAAGCCGGCGCAACTGCGTCCCTGAAACTCGATTACCTGTGGCAGTTTGCGGATGGTTATGGTGCCAGTTATGTCCGGGAGCTCTGGATATTGGCTCTTTATATTGCTAGCAGCCTTTACCATCCTGACCTCTCCTTCAGCATATACCATGGACATACATTAGCTTTCATGGGTTTTTTTGAGAGTCTCCCGCGGCGTTTTTTTGTCCGCTTTCACTTAAGTCCGTCGCACTTGAGCTTGATCCCTCAGTGCCTCCAGTACGCTGTTCGTGGGCGGCCCTGCCTTGGGCACACCACAACCGAAACGACGCAATCTTGCCATCAACCCACCTTGTAGCTCCATTGAGGATGACTTCAAACCCATGTCCCGGCGCCCACAGATTAAAAATGTCTCTGACATCGTGATGTTCATCATAGATAGGTGGATCTGCGCACTTCATGATGGTCAAAAAATCAATGCCAAGGTCGGCCTCGAATTCCGGCTCGTTTTCAGTAATAAACTCGTCAATGAAAATGCAGTACTCATTACTATATTCCTGGCCTACTTCTTGTTTGCACTCAGATGCGGGCTTCTGGTCCGCGGCTGCGACGATCCTTAGAAATGGTGACGGCTCCTCTGGTTGAACCAGTTCTGGTGATAGGGGCACTGAGACCAGGCCATAAAATCATTAATATGCATTTTACATCGCCTGATAAATAAGGGGAGAAGGTTATGTGTGTCAAAAAGGGTGCTGGCTACAAGTGCCGCACATCATGGCTAGGGACAGGCGTGCGTGAAAATTCGTCTTCATACTTCCAGCAACGAAATGATCCACGTGTTTATACTTGACGATTCAATATATAGACAACCATAATCGTCATTTGTTGCAATTGACCAAGATTAATTGCAGTTCTCCCGTTAATAATTTAGTTCTCCCGTTATTAATTAACTGATGGGTGAAATTTCATAATTACTTTCGGTTGACGCCACTGCCGCAGCCACCGAAAATCAAAACATTCATTACTGGTGGCTTTGACTGTGGCTGCCATTATGACTGCCGATGCGGAACTCTATAGACGCAGCTCGCAGTATCAAAAATGGTCGTTTACCAAAGCGGACCTAGAAGCAAAAATGCTCCATTCGAATCGTAAAATAGCTCCCAGCGAATTTGCCCTTTCACCCGAGGAAGAACAGCAACTAATTATGTTTGTTTCAGCCATTCAAGCAAAGTCTATCTGTCAAGTATTTAATTTCCCCTCAAATGTAAGGGCAACAGCTATTTCTTATTTCCGCAAATTCTATTTTTCCCATTCTGTCATGGAATACCAGCCAAAGCTAATCTTGTGTACTTGCGTTTTTTTGGCATCAAAATCGGAGAATTGTTATATTGCAATCGAGCAATTCTGTGAACCATTAGAGAAAATCGATCCACAACAAATCCTTGATCTTGAGTTTTTATTGTTTAAAGCCCTTGATTTTACTCTAACCGTACACAACGCACTACGGCCCTTGCACGGGTTCTTCCTCGATATGCAATCGGCCTTGGAGCCGGAATACTCTACTGCACAACTATGTGCTATCCATGATGAAGCCAAGGCAATAATAACCGATGCATTTGTTTCAGACGTCTGTTTTCTATATACTCCTACCCACATTGCATTGGCAGCACTAATGATTGTTAATGAATCGGCTACTACGCAATATATGATTAGTGCTATGGAAGGTGCTACAACTGGCTTGGACCGAATTATGACTATTTTGAACGAGATTAAACCACTCTTGAAAATTCAATTGCCTGACAAGGACGAGTGTAAGCGGATCTCTAAAAAACTCAATCAGTATCACAAGGCCAAGGAATCCGAAGAGCCTGGTAGAAAACGGCAAAAAATTTAAAACACCTTCCAAACTACCACCTCTTGTTAATATTTATCTAGAAGTCCAAAGAACGGTCCTGAGATTTTGGTTATGTAATCTACACACTAAAATATAAAGCAATGCGATTATGACAGTAACGGTCTCACTTTTAAGCAGAATTCCCAGAAATGAATAGAAATATCGCAGCATTACGACCAGCTCTCAACTCAGCTATCCGCCCTATTCTAAGAGCAAAGCCTGTTTTTCCACTTGCCGCGTCCCGCACTGGATTGTCTGCTTTCCGAACGCCTCTGTCTCCCCTTAGTCGCCCATACTCAGATCAAATCAAGATTGACAAACCTACTTATCAATTAACATTTACTTGCAAAGCCTGCACTGAACGCTCCTCACATCTCGTTTCAAAACAAGCGTACCACCAGGGAACTGTTTTGATCCAGTGCCCTTCGTGTAAAAATCGCCATTTAATTGCTGACCATCTCAAGATTTTTGGTGAAGAGGCTAAAACCCTCGAAGATATTCTTAAAGAAAAAGGAGAGAAGATCACCACGGCCTCCTTGGACCAAGTCGGAGATTTAGAGTGGGAACCTGAGACTGAACCAAAAGAGATAAATGCTGCTCAAGTGTCGGGGAAAACTCAATAAAAAAATAATTTAAGAAGTTCATAATTGTTCGAATCAAACATAATGAGATATTTACTACATGCGAGAGTATACCGGTGCAATCGACAGGTATGACCGGGGCAGGAGGGCTTGGCCTTATCGATAACGTCACCTGATTTTAACGTGGTTTTGAATTGGAGCCTTTGCACGAGTGCTTCGTTGTTGAGCCTTCATTTACAAATTTTTGGGGATTATATTGATATACTTTTTATATAAAGCTTAAATGGAGGGCCATGCTAGCTCAAACTCACAGGAAACCTGCGGGTCTCATTTTCCGGTGCTTATATAACACCCGGCGATGAAAGATTTAGTTGTTAGTTAGTAATCATTGTAGGGCTCATACTCGTCACACTGCCATCCCAAATACATTACCCACTCACTCAAAGCAAGTACTCACAAGCATGGCCCCTAAGGTTCAGCAGAAGAAATCCGCCAAGATGGCTGCGGCCTTGGCTAACTCCAAGACACGTAAGAAGAACTCCAAGCGTGTCAAGGATAAGGCTCAGCACCACGTCATTCTCGACCAGCCCCTTTACGACCGTGTCTTCAAGGAGGCCGCCACTTTCAAGTTGGTTACTGTCTCTGTTCTTGTCGACCGTCTCAAGATTAACGGCTCTGTCGCCCGCCGTGCTCTCTCTACTCTTGCAGAGGAGGGTATCATCCGCCCTGTCATTTCCCACAGCAAGCAAAAGACCTACACCAAGGTTGAGGCCTAAGTTTGTAAAAATTTAATGTATTAACCATTTATCGGTCAGTTATATATGTATGTTATGAGTACAGCTACCACTGCTCCTCCTGTACCGCAGCGCTACACCCAGCTGGAGATGTTACGGAGTGTAAAGTGAGGTTTGGGGCTGTTTGTACTTGCGTTTCCCTCCATTTGAGGTTCGAATTATCTACGCTCATTTTGTGGCTAGAACTTATTCATAACGCAAATCTAAAATCAAGTCGTCTGTTGCCCTCATCAGCGGTATTGCACGTGTATTCGCGTTGCTCAGCTTCATCAAGTTGGCTCCACATTTTCGCCCGCTTGCTATTTAAAAGGCTGTAAAACGTCCGTGCCCCTATGATACACGCAATTGTGGCAACTGTAATGCAGAATATATCCAACAGACCACGCTCATAGCGAGGAGCATCATCCATGCGAAATATATTATTGGCAACAATGCATCCAAGTTGAGCGCAAATATTGACTAGGGCGAGAGATATTGTACGTGTTCCGACTGAGTTCGAGTTGGCACTCGCCCACGATACAGATAACGGCCAGAAAGGTGGGTGCGCAAGCGTGATACCGATGAGCGCATAGCTACCCCAGCGGTCAATCAAAAATCCAGGCCAGTATCGCAGTGCCAAGAGACATGGGACTACCCAGATCGGTGTAACAAGCAGCAGCCACCCTATTTGATTAAGCCGCTTTGATATATGCGTTTGCAGTTGCATTGTAAGAATTATACCAAAATTGTGGGGAATCATAAGTAAATTTGTATCAAGAGTAGTAAACCTCATAGATTTGAGAATAATTGGTAAATAGTTTTTCACTGGTGCGGTAATGATCTCGCTCAAAAAGCGGCATGCGTAAATTGGCCATAGATTAAAGTCTAGCACACCTTTCCAAACATCTCTCATCTCAAGACTGCGGGAATTGTGCATACCGCCCTTAGAGGGATCATCTCTCAATAACCGATTGACCATAATCTTTTCTTCTCGCTCAGAGTACCAACCTTTCAACCTCCACTTTGAACTAGTTTGAACAATTGATGGAGGCATGTGGAAAAAGGCAAAAATGCCGATAACTAGCGTCAACAATCCTTCAATGAGAAACATATATTGCCAACTCATCCAACCGTCTTTATTTCGCAACTGGAAAATGCCGAAGGCCAGTAACGCAGATATAGCAGAGGTCAGTGGGTTGGCAATATAAAAGTATCCAACGCGTGTGCTAAACTCTGAGCTTGTATAAAAGTATGATAGCCATAAGCACATGCAAGGTATGAATCCACCTTCGAGAACCCCAAGAATCGCTCGTGTAGCTAAAAACTGTGCCCTGTTTTTGAGCAAGCATTGGAGCGTAGCAACAATGGACCACGCAACCATTTGGATTGGTATCCACCTATGGGCGCCAATCTTTTTAGATAGCATCTGAGAGGGGATTTCGGCCACCAAAAAGCATACTGTGTTAATTGTATTTCCAATATTGTAGTCGTTAGTCGTTAGTTTCAAGTCCTGTAGAAATGTGCCAGAAACAGCGTTTACCATATTATGACGGTCCAAATCCTGCGCAAAAAAGAGCACAAATGCGAAAAAGGTAACATAAATGTCAGTTCTACTCAGAACTCTGCGCTCTTCTTGTAAACTCCATTCAAGAGTAGCGTCAAAGTGGTGTCTTCCGTCATATTCAGCCTCATCTAATTTCTTTTTATAGTCCTGGGCCACTCTTGGATCTGAGAATATATGTTCAGCTATTGTAGGAGCTTCTTCGACCTCCTCTTCCACTAGTTTCTCGACTTTAGCCAGAGAGTTCTCCGAGCTCTCGAACCCCTGGTACTCAAATATTTTCGTTCTTTTGAACAGCATATCTTCAACTCAAAAGCGAATTTGCTCAATCAGTTATATCAGAATTGGCATAGTGGAGTAAAGTTAAGTTTGTGAGGTCATGTCGCATGCTAATATCGGTGGAATAACGGGCTCCGAAATCAGAGTTATTGAACCCAATATCTGCCGTAAAGGTATACCCGAAGTATTTGTATGCATTGTTTTTAGCTATATGTACTTTATTTATGGCTATCAAAGATTTGCAAATAACAATTGCAACAACTAATCGCATTTATAGTTCATGTAGCGCATGGTATGGCTTATCTATGAAACAGGCAGCTGCGTCCACATATATTCGAACTCAATATATTCGAACTCAAAGGACGAGGAAAGATTCTCACCTTCATACCTTTTAATCAGGCTATTAGGCACCTTTAGATAGAATGCTAATCTCGGGATGTCATTATATGAGGCCAGTTTCTAAATCGAGTATATCAAAATTCGTAAGTGTAGAGACATTAATTCTGAACATGACCTAAATTCACCAAATAATTTACTCATCTACTTTTACCTAAGCTTTAGGCTTTGCCGATACATAATAGTTTATTCTGGTCCAACTATTGGTGATTTTTTTTTTCGAAATAGTTTATTTAGGAGATTGTGATTGACCGACTTTTTGGGTTCCTACCCAATTTTTTTTTTTTTTTTCATAATTATCTTTACTATACCGTTATAAGCGTTCTATATATCGTCCACCCGGGACAGCAAGATTTAACGGAAGTGAACTGGTCAGAGACATTTTTTTTTCTTAATTATCTTTACTATACCGTTATAAGCGTTCTATATATCGTCCACCCAACAATTTTTTTTTTCTTAATTCTTTATTTATACCAATTTAGTGAACTACGCCTTTTTTTTTTTCAATTTTTTTTTTTTTTTGAAATAATTTATTCTAGAGACATATAGGTCTCCGGCGCAG
>JAKTWR010000097.1:0-19907 GCA_030582415.1 Wickerhamiella vanderwaltii | reverse complement strand
GATAATCGTGAATTTCCAACTCATCTGGTTGCGATGGAGCCATAGGATGGTCTTCAACCCTATTCTGGGTCTCAGAATGGGGCTCTTCAGCAGAGTGAAAATTTTCTGCTGGTGATGTCATAGTCTAGCTCTCCCGCTAGCTAAACTTAAGACTCATCCGGGCACCTCTGGTTACAGAGAAAAATTGGCAATTTGGCCGAGCGGTCTAAGGCGCTCGACTCAAGCGCAAGCTTCCTTGTCTAAGGCAAGAGTATTCGAGTCTCGTAAGAGGCGAGGGTTCGAATCCCTCAGTTGTCACTTTCTTTTTGCACCCGGAATACTAAAAGCACTAGGAACACTTGGTCCTTGTGTTCCTTTTTACTAAACAAAGTCCCTCCTCCCCCACATTGCCCATCATGTCATCTCCAGTCTGGTCCGTTGAAGGCAAAGTAGCATGGAATTATATTATTGTTGCCGATGCTCACATTAAATCTGTTACAGCCGACATTTACAAGTACAACAATTCGGCTCCGATAGGGCTACCAAAGTTGACACTCGTTGCATCCAAAATGTTCATTGGCCTCGAGACAATTTTGAAAAGTGTCAACGACGATACTTTGCCCGACGATAGCACTGATGATCCCGGTACACCGCAAGAGGAGGAGAGGCTGCAAGAGCTCCTTGGACAAATAGTGGCATTTGGAGATGGGTTCATTCCCGAGATGCAGCGCCCTCGTACGCCGCTTTTTTTTTATGGTACCGGTAACGTCCGCGCTTTAAACATGCTGGAAAAGCACAAACTTATGCGCACGGCATGTGAACGGTTCAAAGAGTCTGACTATCTTATCGGTGCTTGCGATAAGCAAGTGACGGCTTTGCATGAGGATATGGAAGGCATTCTGGCGTGGATCAGCACAAACTACCGAGACACGCTGCCTGATCATGGTCTTGTTCCCAGTACTGGTAGTATTTTGCTAGGCAACGGTGGTGCCACCACAGCGTATATTGACAAGACGGGCGCTAAGAGCTCTCAGTATAAAGTGTCATTGCCATTGGGTAACAAGACTATTGAGATGTATAATGTCCAAGCACAGTCTGATGATAGTTTAGGCCTCGGGGATGCTTGGGAACGCTACCTAAAATCCGGCGATTTATACTGCCTGAATCCGGGGGCAAAGGCACAAGACGGAAATGGAAAGGGAGATTTTAGTAAATGTGTCGAAGTTCTTGAGGATCAATTCTCGGACCTGAAGTCATTGCCTGCCGATATTACCTACAATGGTGTCGGAGAATTGCCCTCTATCCACAAATATCTCAACGTTGACACAGAAAGTAGTAATTTTTGCTCAATGCCATGGGACGAAATTAATAAACAAAAGTATCCCATCACCGATTTAGATCGTCTTTGTTTCAAGGCTGGTTATACCAAAGCAATGATGAACAAGTTCTTTGAAGGGGCTGATCCTCAACCCGATATCGTATACCCTCAGGTCAAGTGGACTTTGGGAAGAGCTTTATTATATGCTGCAGCTGATGTGTCGAAATCAAAGAAACCCTGCGGAATTCAGAGTAATGCTGGCTCAACTCAGTGGCTCTATGGTCTAGATGTTGACAGACCTCTTTTGGGTGATTGGGCCGAAGAATTGGATAAGAAATCGCATCGTCTGTGGGGTGGAATTGTATTCATTGGTATCCTTTTTGCAGTTATTTATTTGTTATTGGGCAAGCGGAAATTCCAAAAGATTGTCGATGCCGTTCGCGGAAAAGTCCAACCGCAGTATCGCAATGTTGCGGCAGAGGACTTTGAGCTACAGGAGCGTGATAGCCGGGATGATTTTGATGTATAAAATGCCTAGTTTATAAGAAAAAAAAAAAGTGCTGAAATACCTGCAATTATGTTAGTTAGCAAAAAATAAAATGAACAAATTTTAGTCGAAAAACCTCAATTTCCTCACTGGCGTCTGTCTCTTCCCCTTTGAGTCATCATGCCTGATCAGTGGAAATCTCTTGTAGCTGGTGCTACAGCAGGAGCAGTAGAAGGAGTTATTACGTATCCGTTCGAGTTTGCCAAAACTCGTTTACAGTTGATTTCAACTTCTGGTGTTCAGTCCAAAAACCCCCTCAGTCTGATATATAATGTAGCTAAAGCTGACGGCGTAGGAGCATTGTATACGGGGTGCATCCCTGCTGTAGCAGGCAATACATTAAAAGCTGGTGTAAGGTTCTTGGCATTTGATGCTATTAAAGATCTTCTTCGAGACAAGGATGGTAATTTATCCAAAACGCGGGGTGCACTGGCCGGTCTCGGTGCTGGTGTGCTGGAGAGCATTTTTGCTCTTACCCCAGCTGAGAGTATTAAAACGGCTCTCATTGATGATAGACAGAGTGCTAAACCTCGGTACAACCAGGGATTGCTCCGTGCAGTGGGCCAGATTGTGAAGGAGAATGGTATTGGTGGTATTTATAGGGGGTTGGGTCCCGTCACTGCTCGCCAGGCTGCAAACCAGTTTGTTCGCCTTGGTAGTTATAATGCCCTTAAATCACTTATCCAAGAAAGACGTCCTGATCCCAGTGCACCACTCAGTAGTGGAGAGACCTTTGCCCTTGGTGCTGTTGTCGGTACCATCACTGTATACGCCACAATGCCAATTGACACAGTTAAGACTCGTATGCAGAGTAACGGCGCTAAGTCGCTTTACAAAAACTCTTTTGACTGTTTCGCCAAAGTTATTCGCAACGAAGGTGTTTTGACCTTGTGGAAGGGATCCACTGCCCGTCTTGGCCGATTAATTCTCAGCGGTGGTATCGTGTTTACAATTTACGAAAAGATTCTATTAGTTTTGTAGTCTGAAAAAGAGAATGTCTCTCACTTATGCAGCGCTTGAACTTGTTTGTGGTTGGCCTTTACAATCCAATTGGGGTGCACAGTGTGTATCACTGGTGGTGCAACTTTTTTTTTTGCTCCCTTCTCAAACACATGTATTTTATATAAAAAGTCAAATATATCCGTAAATTGCGGTTATTATGAGCGAAGCGATAGCAAATGCACCTGTCAAATAGACTGTAACGGGGGTTCCTGCAGGTTGAGATCATATGCACGGTGGCTCACGTGATGGGATATAAATAAATAAATAATAATAGGAAAAAAACCAGCCTTAGTCGAAAGAGCCCTAAGCATTAAACTGTCGCTCAAGTTCTAAAAAGCGCACAGTCTCTTCTAATTCTCTAATTTGAGTGTCTTTTGCTACTAGCTTGTCGTTTTCAATCTCGGAAATGTAGCTGTTTTTGCTCGGTGCAGTACGCTTTTGGTATCGGCCTCCTTGCAGTGGAGTGGCAGGGCCGCCGCTACGCTTTAATTTAGCCCTTACTGGGGACACATTACTAGATAAAGGTGAGAGGGGAGTTCTTTCACACTGAGAATTGGTGCTTCTCATAATGTACGGGCTTTGCATCATGTGAGGAAGTTACAATACATAATGTAAACAAACTGGCCACAACTTCTCTGCGCCACACATACACCTAAACGTACACCAGCGTGGTTGGGGAAATAAACTATAACCGCAAAACTAATTAGAATTTTTCTTTTTTTTCTCTATTTTATATAGCCATTTCAATTATATTGCTTATACAGCCGCTCATGAGCCTGATAAAGCTTTTGCAGTTTTTTGGTCGAGCTCTTGCTGAGTGGTTCACCCTGAGCATCATGTGTAGGCAATCCCTTGTCATCAAATTTAGAGTACTGGGGATCGTCTTTAAAGAGATCTTCAGGCTTAATGCTTGCTTTGGCGCGCTTTTCTTTCTCGGCCTCTTCCTCTTTGCGCTTCTGCTCAGCCTTGCGTTGAGCTTTTTGCTCGGCGGCGGCTGCCTCCTGAGCACGAAGATCAAGAATCTCCTGCTTTTCTGCCTCAGTCATAAACTTGATTAGCGCAGGCTGATCTTTGCGGTCGTCGAGTGCTACTCCCAAGTTGAACAAATCAATGTCACGAACCTGGTCGCATAATTGCAATAGCTCAGTGCTCTTGGTTTGGATAGCAGCCTGGCGAACCTGATCTCTAAACTGAGAAAACGCCTTGACGTATGGAAGAGCGATATCCTCGCTTCCACTACTGCTAGCCGTATTTTCTGCGGCCCAACCAATGACATCAGTCTCAAACCCAAGGATATTAAGAATGCGGGTGACCCAACGGGCAATCTCATTAAGGACCTCAATCTTAGGTAAATCACAAGCAGAAATATATCCGTTCGATGCCTGAACAATATTCGACAAGATGGTCAAGCCCAAGGGAATATTAAAACTATCGGCAAATGCAACATCAATATCTTCTTGAGCAGTATAGTAGGCATCGAGAAGATCCAGCTCGGGCTTCTCAACGCGTTTGGATGTCAGGGGGGTAGCCTCATGGTTCAAGGCCTTGACATTCTTGAAGAAATTGGAAAGGGTATTTTCATAGGCCTTGACATGGCTCAAGCTAAGCTTAAAATCGAGTGGGGTATTCCATTGCTGGAACGCAAATGCAAGTCGAAGCTGACGAGGAGTAAACCGTTCGAGAGCTTCACGAATTGTGATAAAGTTTTTAAGACTCTTGGACATTTTCTGACCTTCGACGTGAAGATGGCCAGTGTGCATAAAGTAATTGATCCATTGAGCACAATCAAAGCAAGCTTCTGCTTGAGCAAGCTCATTATCGTGGTGAGGGAACGCAAGGTCAATACCACCGGTATGAATATCGATTTGAGGACCCAGTACATGCGATGCCATCACAGAGCACTCGATATGCCAGCCAGGGCGGCCATTACCCCAGGGAGAAGGCCAGAATGGTTCACCAGGCTTGGAAGATTTCCACAAAACAAAATCTGCGGGGCTTTTTTTGATGCTTTTACTGGAGAGAGACCCTTCGCCTTCCTCCACAAGTTTTTTATTTCCCTTGTGCCAAGGTTGCAATTTCGCATAGTCATGGGTTTTTTCAAACGAATTAACATCAAAGTAAACACTAGAGTCTTCAGCAGAGTAAGCATAACCCTTTGCAATGATTTCCTCGACATATTTAATGATTTCAGGAAGATACTCTGAAACGCGGGTAGTGACGGTAGGAGGCAATACGCCCAGTTTTGCCATATCATCATTGAATTCTGCTTCAAACTCAGAGCTCAGATCGCGGAAAATCTTTTGATCAGTAACAGTGGCACCTTTCTCGGCATCGAGGGTCTTGACATAGACATCATGAATACCCCTAAGGAACTCATCTTTAGGAGCATCCAAGGCATTGAGGGCGGCGCTTACAGCCTTGACGTGCATGGTGTATTTTTCATCTTGTTTAAGTAACTCTGCCTTGTCCTGTTGAGACGCCCAAGAATCAAACTCCTCTCCAGAAGAAAGGGGAGGATTAAGGCCCAATTTTTCAAATACTTTGGAGGCATAATCATTGATGGACTCCTTAACAGCCGGCTTAGCCGCACTAGTGCTCTCAAGCGACTGGGCAAACTTGTTAAAAAGGTACTTTTCGCGGCCGCGGATAATAATCTTGTCGTCGATATCAGTGACATTCTGAACGTATTCAACACGATAACCAAAGTAATCCTGCATCAAACGGCGGTTCATATCGGTTGCAACATAGTTGCGCGCATGGCCAATGTGGGCACTGTCGTAGACGGTGGGCCCACAAGAATACCACGTTACTTTGGGGGATTTAAGCGGAATAAATTCATTTTTGGACCGGGTTAAGCTGTTGTAAACCTTCAGCACGCGCCGTTTCTCGGCTCCAACGGGACGGATCCACAATGGCTGTTGGATTTTATCCATAAGAACCATGAGTCAGCGCTGGTGTCTGAAATACGATGGTGTGATGCTGGCTCGGGGGTCTAAGGTGCGAGTAATGGGAGAACTAATGAGCAAACCGACAAACAAAATGCTCTGAGGGTTTATCGGTGAAAATGGTTGCTTTATATAGAGCCAGCAGGGTTAAATTGGTAATATGCGCATGTAGAGCAAGGTCAATGAATGCTCGTATTTGCTCGTGAAATTACCAGCTGTGATAGTAGTATGGTCTAAAAAAACTCCAATATATAGGAATTTATAATAATATGTACAAGGATTTAAAAGCGGCGGTTTTGCATAGACCCTTCAATAAGTCTTGATTCCACTTAATTCAGCTGCTATACGTTTGCCCTCGGCGACACTATCAAACTGGCCTCTGAAAAAAGTGTAGTGCAAAATGATATCATTGGTGTTTGCCAGCTGAGGATCACGAGCATAGTCTGGATCCAAGAAGAAGAATACCGGCATGTCCACTTCTTCTCCGGGCTGGAGAAGCTGCTCTTCAAAGCAAAAGCACTGGATCTTTGAGAAATAAGCTGCCGCACGTTCAGGAACCACTGTATAAGTAGCCATTCCAATAATCGGTTCATCGCTGGTGTTTTTGGCCTTGTAAAATGCAAGTGCAGTTTCACCAGGAAGAACCGAGACCTCCTTTTGCTCGGGCTTAAATTTCCATGGCATTTGAGAGCTTACTTCGGAGCTAAATCTTACCGTGATGCGTTCACGATCATTAACTGGAACCATCCGATCCTTACTGAACTTTGAAGAGTCAGTGATCGGGGTTCCTCCGTAGCCTGTGCGGCTACATAGAGCCCGGTACAAAGGAACGGATGCATACGATAAAGTTATGGCCCAAATGATTGCCGAAGCACTATAGAGGGCAACACTAGCAATATCCTTCTTGCGGCGAGTATGCTTCAGCTGCTTCAGCTGCTGAAATTGTTCAGCAGTAAACTTGGCAGAGCTTTTTAATTGTGTACCTGCTCTTTGGCTCGAGTTGAACCGTACTGATTGTGCCAATCTGAACATTTAAAGAGTGTGGTGACCAAAGCTAAAAGCTACACAAGCGCTTAGTTATAGGGCGAAAAATCAGAATGACCGGTGGAATTGTGTTTGTATGAAGAGTAAAGGGATAAAAGTTGTGATATTACGATTGAGATGTGCAATAATTTCAAACCCGCCTGGCAGTTTGGGACATTGTGGGGCCACGAGCCCGACATTGGTGCAATGGCAGCGAGGATCAGTGTGGCGTAGGCGAGGCGCATCACGCGGCGCCACATATTTGAAAATTCCGTGAAATTGGAGAGAACCAGCTAAGAAATAAAAAGATCTTTCATAAAAGTTTATCAAAATAATTGTGCGCTTAATAAATTGGTCAAATATGGCTGGGAATAGTGAGTTTTGAAAAATTTTCAAACTTTTCAAATGCCGTACACATACAAACAAATCACAATTGTGGCGAATTAGGGCCATTCGTATAACGGTATTATGCCGCCTTCGGGTGAAAATCCGTGGAGGCCACATTCCGCATTTGGCGGTGACCCCGGTTCGACTCCGGGATGGCCCCTATATTTTTGCATCACTCATACGTCTCTACATCCGCGACAAGGGCCTACACGCGGGTTCGCTTTACTAAGCGGGCCGCCAGCGCCCCCCATAAATCACAAAGCCACGGACCTCATGTCGTTGAGACGCGTCCCTCTACGTTATAACTTTTAATGGATAGACCCGAGCCAAAGGAGTGTCTGTATAGGCTCGGCAAAGAATTGGGCAAAGGTACATATAGTATTGTCAAAGAGGCGAAGCACGTTGAATCGGGGATGCTCTATGCGGCCAAAATTATAGATAAGAAGCTGATGCGGGGCAGAGAACACCTTATTCGCAACGAGATTGTTGTTCTCCGCCGTGTCAGTACCGGCAATGGTAATGTACTCTCGCTGGTAGACTACTTTGAGACCGATGACAAGCTGTACCTCATTACCGAGTTATGCCGGGGAGGAGAGATGTTTGATAGAATCTATGAGCGCGGGGCCCTTCCCGAGTCTGAGGCAGCGCGGATTGTCAAGTCTGTCGTTATTGGCCTAAAGTATTTGCATGATCACGGAATTGTTCACCGAGATTTGAAGCCCGAGAATGTGCTGTTCAAGTCCAAGACAAAGACCGACGATGTGCTACGAATTGCAGACTTTGGATTAAGTCGAATTGTAGACGAAGAGCACCTGACAATGCTCATGACTACCTGTGGTACCCCAAGCTATATGGCCCCCGAGATCTTTACCAAAGCAGGACATTCAAAGCAAGTGGATATCTGGGCAGTTGGCGTGTTGGCGTTTTTCGCTTTGTGTGGATGTACTCCATTTGATCGCGATAATGCTGCAGAAGAGAAATCGGCGATTATGAGCGCCGAGTATAACTTTGACAACCCCAATTTGAGCGTCGAGGCTCAGGACTTTGTCAACCAATGCCTCAAAGTAGACGCCGCCCAACGCCCTAGTGCTGCTCAATGCTTGGAACTTGCGTTCTTGAAGAATGTAAACTCCCAACAGACAGAGAGCAGTGATGATGCTCCATCGACGTTGATCGGTACTCCCATGCAAGGCGCCTATTCCAAGCTGCCAGCCACTCTGTGAAAAATTAGTCTGCAAAGGGGGTAAATGTCAAAGAAACAAACAAGCAAGCCACATAGCATTTAACACGGTGGCCCATTTCCCTCCCTTGCAGACTTGGCGCGATGAGCTTTGATACTTTGCTCGTTACTCAGTAGGGCTTTGCGACATTTAGTATTGTAATCCTATTACAGCAACAAAATATACAAAGCTATATAACTTTACAAATTTCTTCAAATTTCTTGAGAAATAATTTAAAGGCAACTGATTTGCGTTCGGAGCTAGCCTCTAGTTCGTTCCGAGCCGGCCCGTTCTTGGCAACCACCTCTCGTAGCAAACCTAAATGAATGAATATCCTGGGCAAAATTAGGCTGAGGTGACTGAGGCTACTATTAACAAACAATTTGAGACTGAGTACATACTTTATCTGTATTCAATCGCTTTTATCGCCACGAAACAAATGGCTTCAGAGTTGCAGGCGACCGAGAAAAACGCTCAATTTCAACGTGAGTGTCAACTTTCTGTTGGATTGCCCGAGCACAATGATTTAAACGCCAATAGTAAATGAAATGCCTTTTTTGAGTATTATAAGAAATTGATCGACGCTTCACGGTCAATTTTTGGATCAGAACCTCCCGGTTGAGGTGTTGATGAGCGCAAGGCGTAGGTAGGCGTGCATGGATGTGCCTACGTCAACGAGTCAACGCACGGATTTTGACAGGGATGTGAACGGTTGTGCTTAAAAAAAAGGCGCAAGTTTTATTGCGTCAATTATTGTGAAATAAAACTTATCTATAACGTATAATCCATGGTATAAGCATACTTGATATGAACTTATAATTTGGCTCTCGGTGCCTTTACAGTGTCAATAATGATGAAAATAGCGCGCTTAGATATAGCTCAATATAGCGCAGCCCAAATTAGTGCTCCTATATGATCTAAGATACTCCTGTTTACGTTTTATCTTTGCTCACGCGCCACTCTTGTGGGGTTGCGTGCAGTAGTGTATTCACAGATAGCAGTACCCATTATTTTGGTCACCTAGACGGGGAATTTTCAAGCTTTGAGATGATAGAGCCTGTACTGCACATCATCGAGTAACCGCAACCATGAGCAATTGTTACATTTATGTTGTTTAAGAGTACGAATTTATCTTTACCTTAGTTTAGTCTGCTTCAAGTGACACCAGGAATGCAAAATTTACTATTGATTCCAGGTATAGCATCCGCTGATCGCTAGGCGACTACCAGTGCCGCATCGATACCTTAGTGTAACCACATCAACCTGCGTGAATCGTTAGGTGAAAGCGATTAGTTGGAGAACAAATAAAAGTCGCGTTCACCGTAATCAGATTACCAGTTCAAGCTTATAATTGTGACAATTAAAGCAGATATCATAACAGGTAAATTTTTAGTCTAGTAGACGCCTGCTGCAAATATTGGGAAAAAAAGGACAGCTTAAAAATCGAACCTCACATCTGTGTTGCCACCAGAAGCTAGCCATAGCCGGAGGCGTAAAGTCTATCGTTTATAGTGCTATTGATTTTAGGCCAACTATCAGAGAATGCGGCATCAAGATTTTCCGATGAGAACCGATTGGGGTTGGCGAAAACGGGGTATGCACGCGTATGCGTATGCATGCACACCAGTACGCCTCCATGCACGCGCCCTGTGACAAGCTTGTCGACCCCGGCAGTTCGAACCATATGGTATACATACAGCTCTTGACTATATACCAGGCTTCGAATTGGCCCCATTTGACGTACTTTTTCTACGTGGAAGTTGCGTCGGCGCGTTCTGGGATTAAATGACGCAAACGGAGGCAGCTTCCTGGCATGCATAGATATGCATGCACGTGCGGGTAAGTATTAAAGGCTCTTCAACCGCAATGATTTCACGAACGGACGCGCTCCTGATCTCCGATGCTCCTTAACTCTCTTGCTCTTTTATCATACGCCGTGGCCCTTACTGGTTGGCAAGCAAGTGCTCAATCTGACCTGAGTATCGCAACCCAGGCAGGTAGCTCACTGCTGAGTCTTCTCGAGAACTTCAATCTCCTCGAAGTTGCTCAGGTTAGCAAGGAGGCCTCAAGCCTGGCAGCGGCTTATCAGAAAGTGGAGAGTGACTTCTTGAATGCAGGTGTCAGTATTTCCATCTCCGCTGATTTGATGGCCGAATACTCTGCTTCTGCAAACCAGCTCGGTGATATTTACGCTGCAATTGCTTCTAACTTGGCTGTTTCTGCTGTTAACGCCAATGGGCTGAATGCTCCGCTTTTGTCCTTGTGGTTAGACAACCAAGCGATTGCAAACTTTGTCGCTAGTAATATTTTCGACTGCAACTTCTTTGTGAGCACTTGGATTCCCGATATCGCTGACCCTCTTGAGGATGTTTTCACTACAATTGCCGATTTTTTGTTATGGCCTGTTAGTCTCAATACTCCCTACCCCTCGTGTGTCGCTAACGGAGGTATTTCTACCGCCAGCGCTAAATCTTCTACTTCTTCTGTCACTACTTCCACCCCAACTTCTGCTGCCGCATCGAGTAAAAGCAACACCGGTTCAGGATCTGGTTCGTCCTCTCATACCACTGCCACTGTGTCTAGCAAAAGCAGCACTGGATCATCGCGCACAACCACAGCCACTCTTACTGGTTGGCAGGCAAGCGCTCAATCTGACCTGAGTATCGCAACCCAGGCAGGTAGCTCACTGCTGAGTCTTCTCGAGAACTTCAATCTCCTCGAAGTTGCTCAGGTTAGCAAGGAGGCCTCAAGCCTGGCAGCGGCTTATCAGAAAGTGGAGAGTGACTTCTTGAATGCAGGTGTCAGTATTTCCATCTCCGCTGATTTGATGGCCGAATACTCTGCTTCTGCAAACCAGCTCGGTGATATTTACGCTGCAATTGCTTCTAACTTGGCTGTTTCTGTCGTTAATGCCAATGGGCTGAATGCTCCGCTTTTGTCCTTGTGGTCGGACAACCAAGCGATTGCAAACTTTGTCGCTAGTAATATTTTCGACTGCAACTTCTTTGTGAGCACTTGGATTCCCGATATCGCTGACCCTCTTGAGGATGTTTTCACCACAATTGCCGATTTCTTGTTGTGGCCTGCTAGTCTCAATACTCCCTACCCCTCGTGTGCCGCTAGCGGAGCTACTTCTGCCACTAGCACCAAATCTTCTACTCCTTCAGTCACTACTTCAGGAGCTGCAACTTCTGCTGCCTCATCGAGCAAAAGTAACACTGGATCAGGCTCTGTAGCTTCCTCTGCTCCTTCCAGCACTGGCTCATCGCGCACAGCTACTGCTACTCTTACTGGCTGGCAAGCAAGCGCTCAATCTGACTTGAGTATGGCAACTCAGGCAGGAAGCTCACTGCTGAGTCTTATTGAGAATTTTAACCTTGCCGACGTTGCTCAGGTTAGCAAGGAGGCCTCAAGCCTGGCAGCGGCTTATCAGAAAGTGGAGAGTGACTTCTTGAATGCAGGTGTCAGTATTTCCATCTCCGCTGATTTGATGGCCGAATACTCTGCTTCTGCAAACCAGCTCGGTGATATTTACGCTGCAATTGCTTCTAACTTGGCTGTTTCTGTCGTTAATGCCAATGGGCTGAATGCTCCGCTTTTGTCCTTGTGGTCGGACAACCAAGCGATTGCAAACTTTGTCGCTAGTAATATTTTCGACTGCAACTTCTTTGTGAGCACTTGGATTCCCGATATCGCTGACCCTCTTGAGGATGTTTTCACCACAATTGCCGATTTCTTGTTGTGGCCTGCTAGTCTCAATACTCCCTACCCCTCGTGTGCCGCTAGCGGAGCTACTTCTGCCACTAGCACCAAATCTTCCACTTCTTCGGTCACTACTTCAGGAGCCGCAACTTCTGCTGCCCCTTCCAGTGCTGGCTCGTCGAACGCTGCTACTAGTAGCCACGGTTCGCCTACTGCAACAGTGCGTTGCCTAGTGAGACCTACTGGTACCAATTCTCCAGTCACAAGCTCTATGATGCTGTTCTAATTGAACATTTCTACACCAATACTAAGTAATACCCCTATAATTAAGCGAGTGATAATAAAGTGGTTTGATCGATATTCAACCACGCTACACTTTAAAACCCTTCTCTAAAAATTGTTCAGAATAGCCCATGCAGATATATTGATGCACTGCGCACCCTGCACAAAGGCTGCACCGTTGGCGTTACTAGACTTTTCCCACGAGGTAACTGGATCTAGAGCTTTGGGGTACGTATTATCGATTTGAGTGAAGCAAGTAGGCAGTGCATTAGGGTAAAATAGCGCTTTTTAGCTTTACATTAATTGATAGTCGTCTATTGGACATCTACATTTAGAAAAAGTATCACTACATGTGGGTATAAATAAAACGAGTTTGCGCCTAATCCTCAGTCACTGGTGCACCAATGGCCCAGCCAATACCACTAACAAAGAGATTTTTAACTCGTTTTTGTGGCTTGGAGTTAGAAGGCTGACGTGCAGACAAAGTGGCGTGTTCGCCTTGACTACTGGTGAGACGGGAGAGCGACTCCGACTCGAGCTGGTTGAAGACGCCCAAAACAACGGCGAGATCTTGGGATGGACAAATTTCAATACATCTGACAATGAGCTGTCTTTTCTTGGCCAGGATCTTGGGAGGGGTTTCATCCCATAGACTGGAGACAAACTTTGTAGTTTGTAAATAGGCTATCCAAGTAGACTCACTTCTGGGGTCCATTGATTCACAAAAGTTAACTGCAGCGTTAAAATTGTTGTCCACCAATGCAAACTCTACAAATTGCCCAATAGCTTCGTCTTTGTCGAGAGCAGAACCGGTGGCATTGGATATTTGCTCGGAGAGATCATGTTGCTGGTAGCTACGAGGTTGGAGTTCCAGTATGCGTTCCAGGAGGTCAAAGGGGCGGCTAGCGAGCATCACATCTACGGGAATACCATAACGCTTATGTAGGGATTCAATGGCCTTGAACTGTTGTGCAGTAACCGCATCGTTAACTAGCTCACATGCTCCCAGTATGTCCTTTACAGCAGCGGAAGGGTCTGCCTCTTTGGAAATAAGGCGAGACTTTGTTCGTTGAATAAACTCAGTAGCGGTATTTTGAACCAATAAAAGATTCCAGCGGTTGCTCTGCTGTTTGAAGATTCCGAATTTGCCCCTACGCATCGCTTCTTGTAGCACCAATGGCTTGAGACGCTCCATATCTGCATTGGCACAAACCATCTTGAGCGCATCAAGGTTCTCCCAAACGCCAATAAATTGAGCGGGGTACTGGGCAACGAAAGTAGCGAGCGTGTTGAACTGGGCGTCTGCATCGCTTTTGCGAATCTCGCGAATCTCCTGCAATCTTGTTGGCAGGAGAATATTGGCTGCAGCGATGTCAGTTTGCAGTTGAGGATCGCCGAGACGCGCACTCAGTTCTCCGAGAGTAGGGATATCTAGGGGCGATTGGTAGCAATTTTCCATAATTGCGGTGCGAAGCGATGGGTTTGCTGCGAGTTTCAGCGCCGTCTTGAGCGGAATAGACGCCACGAATTGCTCGAGTAATTCGGGGCATTCTTGATACTCGCAGTAGGGGCCGGCCATATAATTGACAATATGAGCGGCATTTTCGGGGGCAAAGGGCCCCGTTAGAGCCTGGAATGCAGCTTTTGGGTTGAGGGCCTCAAATTCTGCCAACAACATTTGCACATTGTAGTTATCGCGTAACAACGTCAATGGCCTTACTATACCCTTATACCAGCTCGAGTTGACGTATTTTCCTCCTGAATCCCACCTGATTGTGCCGCAAGAGGCATTCAGCTTGCGGAGGCAGATCTGCATAAATTTCTGCGCGATCTTTTCGCTGTCGGCCTCCTGTTTGATCCATCCTAGTTCATGGCAACGATCCTCAATATATTTCTTTATCTCTGCATCTATTTCAGCCCCTTCACTACACGAGAGTGGCGCTTTATCCAGCTGCTGAACGTATTGTTTTGGTGAGACGCTCTCTGGCATCAACGTCAATACCAGCGACCACGGGCTGCTAGCATCAAATGGGGTCGAGTAACTAAGACCTGGTACTAACTTTCCCCTCGTCACCTGCTCCACCACATCACTCATTTTCGTGTGGGTTGCTCGGTACGAGTTATGTCAGGAGTTCAGGCCAGACAGGCCGCTGAACAAGCTAATGCCCCCACTGCGGAGCCAATGATTGCCGGGGAAATAAAGGCTCAGGTGGAAGGTGCAGCCCTGACTACCGCTCTTTGCCAGAAACAAGCGGCAAAGAACGAGCCGGCCGAGACGATGTTGCTTGACGAAACCTCTCTGGTTGTTGCAGAGATTGAGGGTATAGCCGAGAAAGTCATCGACTGAATGGCAGTGAGAATAGTCGTATTATGAATTAACAAGCTAAAAACCTCTTTTTGAGCGCCGGGAAGCGGGGCCAATTGGGACGCCTCGAATATCTTTGTGCCGGCCACAGCAACAGATATTTGCTGTTACGCCATATTGTGTCCGGGGGTGAAGATTGGGCAGTGGCCAGCGGCATTTTAAATAATCATAAACTACGTAATTTTGAAGGAAAGAATCAGAAAACACTGAATACGGGCCCCCACAAGGCCCTTGCTAGTAGTCCAAGGGAGTAGCTGGAGCAGCTGGAGAAGGACGATCAACATGATCATGGGTCGAAAGGTATATCTTCTCCTTTTCTAAACGGGAATTGATATCTGTTTCATTCATTCCTGTAGATTTTAATACTTTCTCTAGCTCATAGAGTTTTGATGCAATTTTACGGTTTCGTTGATGTGCCAGAACTTTAGGGTCAATCAGCCGAGTAGTAACAGGTTTCCGAGGATTCTCTGGCACTGGATCAGTACCTCGGGTGGACTCCTGTCTAAGCTTATTGGTCTCTACAAATCCACTTGATCCCGAGCCTTTAGTTTGTGGCATCGAAGAACCGATGACATAACGCCCGTTCAGCAGATGAACGAGTGCGATAGTCAGTATCCAGTAAATCATCCAGTAGCGATCTTACATCTTCCATATCATCAGTCATAAAATCAGGATGCAGAATTTGTTTATAGTCGATTTTGCAATCACCAACACTCGGGACATTGACTTCGTATGCAACTCCATGCAGCAATGCACATCTCTCCATGGACTCTCTTCCCAGCAAAACAGTGATCTCTACAAGCGCTTCACTATCACTGGTAGAGTTAAAGTATGGGAACCGTCTCGATAAAAACATCAACAAAATGACACCGGCCGCCCAAATATCGATCTTGGGCGTTTGGGCATTACACTTGAATAATACCTCTGGGGCCCGGAACCCACGCGTACCAGCACGATTAGCACGACGGCTAGGGCGAGTGTCATTGATTTTCATTCCTCCTTGTTTCTCCAACTTTGGGTACTTGTCGGCCCATCCTCCTTTAACGCATGGACATTTCCCCGGAACATTATTGAATTCAGCGAGACCAAAGTCAGCCAAAACACCCTTACCAGCAGCTAAATCAAACAAGAAATTTGTTGGTTTAATGTCTCGGTGAATAATGTTGTGGCTGTGCACAAATTCGAGCCCTTGGAATAATTGACGCATATAGGTGCGCATCACATCTTTAGTGCAAGACTTGTAAAAAGTACGGAAATCGGCGTGTTCCTTGTACTCCATAACCACTAGTACTTGATCTTCATCCCTCAATGCCGTAATAAGATGGCTCACATATGGCGAGGTGCGCAGGGACCCGAGAATCTCTAGTTCATTGGCGATACGAGATGCACTCGACGTGACGTGGAGCCGCTTCACGGCAACAAACGGTAATAATCCTGCGTCTACGGTTTCGGGACCCGAGCTCCCATCAACATTGTTCATTCTGCTGTCTTGGAGATCAACTGCTCTATAAACGCAAGAAAAAGTGCCTTCGCCAATCTTGTCTACTAGATAAAAATGATTTTTCAGATTATGGAACGATGATTCCATTAGTTCTATTTCATCTCGCTCCTCTTGCTTTTGGGTTCTTTGGCACCCATTTGGAGCTGCTGCCATTTAGTGCGCGTCGGTTACTAAGTTTTTGTTTATTTGAACATTGTGACTTTTAGGCCAGCACGGCAGTGCCTGTTTTCGGGAAAAAATAGTCTATAAATAGTATGGTTTAGTTGTTTTGAATGGGAAAAGAAATATTTGAAAATTAGGAGGCACTATCGATCAGCTGTGACTCTCGTCGTCTGTAGTGATGACAAGCCTGGGACCCACTTGGAGTGAGGCGTTCGGGCAGGGCGCAATGAAAGGCTACATGTAACCTTCGAGTTCTGTTTAACCGTAATCTGACTCGCTAACAATCTGGATTCTTTACCATAAACTCCCAGTGCTATCCGCTTTCTCGTAATAGCACTTTATTCTGCCTTCACTCTGGGGTCCAGTGGGTCGCTATTACCAAATGCGGAAAGGCATTCAATTAGGGAAAGGGTGAGAACGATGCGGGAAACTTGCCAAAAATCACGTGCGGTTTAGCATCTGTTTAAAAAAAAATATTAATTTGACCGCTAGAGTAGCTCGTTCCTATGGCTGGTACCACTACTCCCCCTATTCGTCGTAGTTGGTTGCACCTGCTGATGCCAGGAGGATATTTCCAAGCAGCTGATGATATATTGGTGATAACGATTTGTATGGCAAAGAAATTACTAGACTGTACGAGTTGAAGCAAAAAGTATTAAAATATGAACTTAAATATGCATGCAATAAGAGTGCCCCGTACAACGGCGCAGACTTTCTACGCCGAGGCTCCGGACGTGGTGGACTCAGACCCATGGGTATCACTAGCCATCTTCTCTTGAGCTACGGTACTAGTTTCTTCTTTACGCCTAGGAGACAAGCCTGATAGGACCATGAGTGCTGGAACGGCTGCTATCGCCACTGCAATACCCCCACAGCCTATGGCAAAATACAAACCACTCCTGAAAGCCTGTAAATCATCCCCGCCATTGATCTTTACTCGAGCCTCAACAAAGGAACCGAATCCCAAAAATATCGACATGGAGTAGCCAGTAATTGTATTGGTGAGGCTACCCGCCATACCCTGGCAATCAGGCGGTAGAGTATCACTCAAAACAATAGAGCTAGCTGGGTACGACAGATCCATGCCAAATCCAATCATCAAAAGAGCACCCAACGTAGTTCTGAACCATGTTTGATCAACGGGTGCGACAGCAAGTAAAATACACGGCACTGTAAATGCAATCATTGACACCAGTAAGATAAGCTCTACGCGTACGTACCGGAACAAATAACCAACACAGGCCGCGGCAGAGAGGCCCGACAGTAGCAATGGCCATACAGTCCACGCTACGTGTAATGGTCCATAGTGCCTGAAATCTGTGACAAATCTAAAGTAATAGAGCAAAAACACACCAAAAGAACCCCATCCAAAAAACATCGCCGAGAAAATTACCGATACCAGTTTGTTTGAATTTTTGAGCGAGTGGGGGATCAAAGGATCCGCAGCGATCCTATCTTCCCAAAAGGCAAAAGCTACCAGGAAAGCTATCGAGACGATAAGTAGGACAATGATATATGCATTGTCAAACCCAGTAGCGGGGGCCTGGTTCCAAACGAAGTTAAACAATACCAAGCCAACAACCCCGAGAAGTGAGCCCCACCAATCCATTCCAACACCCTTCGGGTTGACAGGTACATTATCAGGAACGCAATACCATGATATGATACCAGCTGCTGCCATCCCCATGGCATGGGCGTACATACACCAGTCCCATCTTGGGGTATAATTGACGATTAATCCACTCCAAAACCCACCCATTACAGCACCAGTGGGAGCACTAGCACCAATTAAGGCAAATACCACGTTTTTACGGTGGGTACGAGGAGAATAAATGGTACCTGCAAGGCCCATCATGTTTGGAATGATAAACCCAATTCCCGCACCACAGAATGCGCGTGCAACAATGAAAAAATTGACATTTGAGTAATACGAGAGGCCAGAAAGCAACCCCCAAAGAACTGCCCAAACATAGCCGCCGAGCATCACTTTCTTCAAACCATAAATATCACCAATCCGGCCACTGGCAAGCACAAGTGTACCAGTTGCTAGTGGAACAGCTGCCATGAACCAATTTAATTGATTTTCGGTGGCATTGAAATGCGCTTGAATTACATTCATCGATGTCAACGGTTGGGTTGTTGCTGCTTGATAAAAAAGTTGTGTGAACATGCATGCAAAAATAAATAAGTACTCGAGCCAAGCACTTTGCAAGTACGATGGGTCTGTAAACCGCGGTACCTCAGTCATTTGAAAATAGCGCCGTTAAATCACCTTTGTGGTCTGCGCGGTTATGTAATAAGTTTTTTGGGGCTCAAAGACTTCTGGGACTGGGACTCTGGGGATAGGGTTTTGTCCCGCATTGGCAGTGCAACCATGGGGCACCTGTCTGCATGAGCGAAGCTGGTCGGTATAAGATCAAGATAAGATTACTTGAGAATAAATAGAGCAGTGTTGACAATGCCTTTGAGACAATTGATTACGGCAAAGGCTAGCTGCTTGCCCTCATTGGAGCGTATACAAGGTCATGTGAGTGTAAACGATCCTTTAGGTGACAAGCGTTAGTAGTTTGATTTAATTTGTTGGATTGCTATTTGATCCGGGAAAAAATTTCCGCCAGTGTTGTGTTTCCTGCCCTGAGTAGAGTAAACCGATTGTGCCCCTAAACTGGGGCCAACGAGGAAGCATATGAAATGTAAGAAAAAAAAGCTACTTTGTGGAAAACCGTGAAATAATGTTCAAACCAGGGATGCAAGCAGCTGTTCTCGAGTAAATCGCAATTTTCTATATGATTTTTTTTTTTTTTTTTCTGTTAGTCTTTATTATCTACAAGTTTATATTAATGGCTTAATATACGAGGGTTTATAACTCGCCCTCACGAGCAGATTTGATTTTTTTTTTTTTCAAGTCTTTACTACAGCGTTTTTACATTTACATATAGATCGTTTTCATTTCCAGATCCACTGTAGTGGACTACGGGCTGGCTCAATGCCTTACATAATAATGTGGGTCGAACCCACTACTTACTCACGTAGGATGCATTGCAGGTCCTTCAAGCGAGATTATACTTGATGTCGTGGCCATCGTGACCGACGGGTATAGTTGCCCTCGGTTTCGTAGCCACAGCCTGACGAAGCCAGCTAAGGAGGATAGATAGTGGCGGGGGTCCGCTGGATTGCACCAAAGGAAGTAAACGTAGATGCGGTGCAGTGCATGATAGAAGGCCGCTCGATTTCGGTGCCATTTTATGCACTCCTCGTCTGATGTCTGGGAAGCGAATGACTGGTATAGTGCCTCCCAGCTAGTAGCCAGAGGGGCGCTCGGGAAGGCCTGAGACCAGAGATATTTAGTAGTGGAACACGCCATAGTAAAGTGAGTAAAGCCATCTTTTTCCGTACGGCAGAGCACGCACTTATGCTCATGGAAGGCGCGAGGGAGATCTTCAGTGGGACGCTCTGCCCAGATACCCGCTAGAG
>JAKTWR010000096.1:0-19947 GCA_030582415.1 Wickerhamiella vanderwaltii | reverse complement strand
GGGGGGGGGAATAAATAAATGAAAGGAGCTAGTTGGATAATGGCTCGGCCGCATTGCTTGTAGTCGAATTTTCCGCATGATCATCAGCAATTTCAGTAGTAGCATCTGATGGCGCGTGTGCTGGTGCATTAAGCTTATCGAGTTTATTAGAAGCAGCCTCAGCCTCGAGCTGTTCCAATTCATCTTCAACCTCTGCATCAAAGCTATCCGAAAGGGATAAGCGAGCCAATTCAGACGACATTTCCTCGGTATCTGCGATACCATCTTGGACAGCATCCATGACTTGCGTAACCCGATCCGAGCTGCCCACCGTTCTGTTGACATTCTTGAGAAGACGAGCACTCTTTTCAAGCACATCAACTGCAATAGATTGATCCGAAGCCATGTCGACATTAGAAATGACCGTCTCTAGCTGCGAGTATAGTCCCAGTGTTTGAGACAAGGCCTTTTCAACTCCAGCTTTAGAGCGAAGCCGTTGTTTAGCAACTGCAGTTTGTTTCGACTTTACAGCGTTACGAGCCTGGCCGTCAAGATCAGCAACTTTTTGCTGTAGCAATTCAGTGCGGGCCGACAATGTGTGCATATTGCGGCGGATATCGGCAACAGTTTGATGTTCTTCACTGACAGTAGATGAAAGAACAATGAAATTATTCTCTTCGTCGTAGCTGATTGGTATTTGCCTTTCACGATTTAAATACGCAACGCACACTTGAATATCAGTCTTGGTCGTTTCGAGTTCCTCAGCCAAAAAGATTTTGGACGTGATGGTGCCACCATTCTGCTTTGATTGCTTTTCCAGTTGTTTATGCAATTTTGTGGCAATTGGATCAATCACTTCCACACAAACATATTGCATAGTTTTGAGCTTTCCCGACGAGCCAGATGACCAGCGGGACGGAAATACTTTAGACCATGCCCAGCTTCCAATGGAGTTAACTGCAGCTCCAACACTCCATTCTGTGCGTAGTAATGGCCTTTTACTAGATAACCAATTGTGAAGAGGAATCAGCTCCCGCCTTGCCACCATATCATCTATAACGGCATTGAGGGCCATAGGGCTGCCATTTTTAGTGTCTGCTAACTCAGACAAAAGATTCGTAGTATCGAGCGCCGTCTTGTTGTCAAAACAATGCGATGAAACACATTTCAATAGGGCGCCTCTCCAGGCGGAGATATTAGCGTCATATCCGTACTCATTTGTATCTTTTAATCGCTCAAAATTCGAATAAAGTGAAACCTTGCGGGTTTCAGTAAACTTGGGATCGCTAGCAATGATTTGACTAGGCCGCATTTTTTCTCTTTCTAATGTTGGGTAAGAGTGGGTAGGTGTCTAGTTTTGCCTAGGGAGGAAAGCGGGTTAATAATAACCTGGAAGCAGATTTCCATTTTTGACATCCTCCCGCAATGGAGAAACTACCAGTAGAATTAATTTTTGAGATTTTTTTAAGTCTTGAGCCCGACGACATTGCTGTTATTCCGCTCGTTTGTCGCACGTGGCGCAATTTCTGTTCGGAATCGCTCTGGAAGTCATTGTTCATTAAACGATTCGGAACGACATCGTTCACCCCCTGTCACAGACCATTTACTTGGCAAAAGGAATGCATTCTTCGTACAAAAAGCCTACAGGCATGGAATAAAACTCGTATCCCGGCTGTAAGCTACCGGCCAAGTACGCGAACGTCTCTACATTTGATTAGCCATTGCCAAGTTAATTGGGATCAAGGTGTGTTGTTGGCAGCAGATGACGATTCTGCAAGTATTTGTGCTTTAACATTGTCGACTGGCGCATGGCATCGTAACTCAAAATCATTTTGGGTCCGAGAATGGGCTACTCGAGCAACTACAACAGTGACGTCCAAGTTTGGTATTTTGATGGGGTTCCAAGATGGATCAGCTTGTTATTCTGGTATCGGAGTGCCAATATTCTGGACAACATATGAAAATACTAGCCCAATTGCCTGTGCTTGGCTGTCTGAGAGTGAAAAGCCCAACAAACGAGCTCACTTGCCAACATTTGCGCTTGGAACTGAATCAGGCTGGGCAATTTTTTTTACTACACCCAACGAGGTATTTGGTACTGTAACTTTAGATGGCCCCATTCGACAAATATCTTGCATTGACAAGCACTTTGCCGTGTTGACCGATAAATCGTTGTGGCTCATAAAAATGGGGACCGAGCCAATATTAATATGCGCTGCCACAAATGCAGAAAAAATATACACATCATACCCATTTGTGGTGATTATTATTGAACAAGAAATTAAACGTATTAACGTTGAAACGAGGCATACAGACGTTTTCATTGAAACCGATCGTCCCTCGGTAGTTAGTGCGGATGGAACGCTTATTTGTGCATATTTCCAAGAAGCAAATGCAGCGATGTTATGGGCAATTGGTGACAGGTCTGACATGGGAATAATACCTCCTCTTTGGATCCGCTATGATATTTTAAAGGAATCAAGTGACGACTGGGAACACGGACGTATAACCCAAATCGCTATTAGCCCCGTAGTTGTTGCATTTGGAGGGTTTGCGGGAAATTTCCGCGTACTCGACGTCTTGACTGGCGCTACGCTAGCCCCCAAGTCCACAAGATTATCTGCGAGACTTTTACCCCTTCAAGAAGGAGAAACGCCGTTTGAGAATGGGAGAACTGTTAACATGCATATCTCTCCCTCTTTAGCTCCATCAATGGTTCAGACTATCGGGCCAGTCGTCACGGTCTACGGCACGGAACGACCGCCAGTGAAACCTCGTAATGTGTTTCGGCGTAAGGAGCGCGACGTTCAGTTCTCTGAAGAGGATTTTGAAGAAGAAAATGACTACCACACTAGAAGAATCAATCGCGAAAATATGCTCGGTACGGGAGGTATGACGGAGGAAGAACAGACAACACTTGCCGTCGCAATGAGCGAAACGCATACTCCAGAGTTATCCGAGCAGGAGCAGTTGAGGATTGCAATTGAGCAAAGCCATTCGTCGGCCAATTCAGGAGAAGATGAAGAGCTTCAGCGTGCGTTAAAAATTTCGCTTTCTTCAATTGAAAATGAAACCATCAATGACGATTGTGAGGATGATCATGAGTTACGGAAAGCATTAGAGCTATCTCTACAAGAACAATAGAAGTAAAAAAGAAAATAGTAGTATATAAAGGATGTATACCGCTAATGCATATTTGAATCGAAATTTCCCCTTCAATAAACGTGGAAATGGCTAGGAGAAATTGTGGAGTAATTGCTCTGATCTCAAAATAGAACAAGACGCAGCACTCTGCAGATCTGCAGATTTGAAACCGCGCGCCTCCTTTTGCCACGGATCAGCAGGTACCCGAATGACGCGGATAAAAGTCAGGTTACATTTCTTGCCGAGGAGAATATAGGTATATTTACAATTCCCAGCTGGATATTTTTATCTATCCAGTGTGCTTGAATGGCCCTGTCGTAGATGTGGCGGGTCCACCCCACTAAGCCTTCATCCCAGTGACGTCATGCTTGGCAGGGTGTGTTTTCGTGTATTAATAGGGGATCGCGTTGTTTTCAAACTCCTCTTGAACGATTCGAAACAAGCAAAAACATCATGGACCCTAACGGAAATAGGTACAATCCTTATAATCCATATCGTCGCCGCGACAGTGACGAAGAACAACCACCGTCAAGGCTGCAATATCCATCCTATGAAGAATCATCCCTTCCTGCTCAGACCCACGACACAGTGGCACCAACTGCCCATCACTATGTGGAGCCCGTTTATGAGGAGGAACCGCATAATTCGTTTTTCACTACTCCATACAATGCTCCAGTAAGTGCGCAGGCTCACGAACCAGTTTACAATGAGTACCCAGACGATTCATTTGGATATGACAATAGTAACCAACATCTGAACCCGTACGATATGGACACAAGCTATCATAGAAGACCAGTTAGCCCTGCACAATTTCCTGATCCCTCTTCTTCTCGCTACAATGGGCCCAATACTCATTTAACTGTCAATCACGACCCGTCTGGGTTCGTTGGTAGTGACCACGATCTGAGCACGTTACCGTCTGGACAACCAAATGCATACAATGACGATACAAATTTACTGTACTCTGGTAATAGCCAGGGATACGCAAATTATGCTCAACCGGTTCCAGACGTGGAGGCCCAAACCACGGGCTTCCAGGGGGGTCGTGTTTCAAGCTTCATGAATGCTGGACAAAATATGTTCTCCAACCAGCATGAGTACTCTGAAGATCCATTTAGTTATGTTCAAGTACCCATTCATGGTGATTCATACGAACTTAACGCAATTGAAGAAGCCGAAGAAGCTAAAGACGGCCAGGAAGATCAAGCAGCGCCTCGTGTCGTGAATTTATTCAAAGGAAACCTTGTACTTGATTGTCCTGTATCACAGAGGCTCATGAGCCAGTACCCTGACCACCAACCTGCGCGTGAATTCACCCATATGCGTTATTCTGCAGCTACCTGCGACCCCGAGGATTTTGTGTCAGATCAATTCACCTTGCGCCAAACCTGCTACAGCAGTCCACGAAAGACAGAACTCTTGATTGCTATTACAATTTATAATGAGGATGATGTTTTATTGGCAAGGACTCTTCAAGGTGTTTTCAATAACATTCGACACCTTTGCTCCCGGTCTCGTTCGCCTGTTTGGGGCGCTGAAGCGTGGAAAAAGGTGGTTGTGTGTGTCATTGCTGATGGTCGTGAAAAAATCAACCCCAGATCCCGTGCATTGCTTGCTTCACTTGGTGTTTACCAGGAAGGCCTTGCTAAGAACGTTGTCAACGACAAGGCGGTGGTCGGCCATATCTACGAATACACAACAATGATGCGGGTAAAAAAAGTTACTGATACGGTCACTCTCACCAGTGAGAATGCAACCCCGGTGCAAATGCTATTCTGCCTTAAGGAAAAGAACCAAAAGAAGATTAACTCACACCGCTGGCTGTTCCAGGCATTATCGCCAATTCTGGACCCTAATGTCGTGGTATTGCTTGATGCTGGTACGAGACCAGGTAACAAGGCAATTTATCATCTCTGGAAGCGGTTTGACCGCAACCCCAAAGTCGCTGGTGCTTGCGGCGAGATCGCGGCCATGCTCGGCTCCGGTGGCCAAAAACTTATCAACCCAATAGTCGCTGCCCAGAATTTTGAATATAAAATGTCAAACATTCTCGATAAACCGACGGAAAGTGTCTTTGGTTTTATCACTGTCCTTCCCGGAGCCTTTAGTGCTTATCGTTATCAAGCACTCTTGAATGATGAACGTGGTCAGGGGCCACTGGAGAAATATTTCAAGGGTGAAAAACTCGAAGCAACGGGCGGTATTTTCTCTGCAAATATGTACCTTGCTGAGGATCGTATTCTTTGCTGGGCATTAGTGGCGAAACGGAATTGTAATTGGAAATTGGAATTTGTAAAAAGTGCTGTGGCTCATACTGATGTTCCTGAAGGGTTGACTGAATTAGTGCTGCAGAGACGTCGATGGTTGAATGGATCTTTTTTCGCGTCGATTTATGCCCAAGTACACATGTTTGAAATTTGGCGCACAAGCCATTCCATATGGAGAAAGCTTTTCTTCCATGTTGAATTCATTTATCAAACTGTTCAGCTTATTTTCTCCTGGTTTAGTCTGGCCAATTTCTTCTTGGTATTCAAGATTCTCGCCAATTCCCTCAGTGACGCCAGTCTTGATTTTTCTCCTGGTAAAGTTCTGGGCGTCGTTTTCACTTATCTGTATGGAGCTTGCGTAATTGCCACTTTTGTGCTAAGTTTCGGAAACCGTCCTCAAGGTACAAAGGCGTTTTATCTTATTTTGGTTATATTCTTTGCGGTCATGATGGCATACGTTATTTTTGCTGCTATTTACGTTGCGGTTAAATCGATTCAATATGAGGTTTGTATCAATGATGGCTTTAAATTTGTGATGTTTTTCAGCAACAAGACATTCCGAGATCTTTTGATCTCTTTGTTTGCAACGTATTTGCTTTACATTATCGGTTCACTTATTATGCTTGACCCATGGCACTTGTTGACTTCTCTGGTACAGTATATTCTTTTGAGTCCCACCTATATCAATGTGCTCAATGTGTATGCGTTTTGCAATACTCACGATATATCTTGGGGTACTAAAGGTGACACGGCTGTTAAACATGATTTGGGAGTTGTGCAAGCAGACAGCGACGGTAAGATTGAAGTCGACCTTCCTACATCCACACAAGAGGTTGACGACGCGTATGCTGAAGAGGTGAGGCTTATAGAAGCGCCTGAAATAATTGAAAAGAAGCCACCCAGCGAGAGCGACCTACGAACTGACTACTATGCGTCGTTCCGGTCCTCTGTAGTTCTTATTTGGGGCTTTATGAACATTGGTCTTATGGCTGTTGTTCTAAACGTTGGCGATTCGAATAAAACCTCTTCTTCTTCGACTTCAACCACTGCTGCGAAACGTGAAGCAGCAATCTTCCTTGCAAAGAGAGCTGGCGCCTGTAAAGAGGTCCTTACGACCAGTTCTAACACTGTGTCAATCTATTTGGCAGTAATTATGTGGAGTGTGGCTGCTCTGGCAGCATTTAAGCTGCTATTCTGTCTTGCTTTTATGTGCCAACGGATCAAGTTCCACTGCTGCGGTGGTCGCCGTCGTCGCGAAACTCAGAATATCCCCACAACCAAGTTTTAGCGTGCTCCAAGCCATTCCTTGACATCTTTTTTTAGCATTTTTTCTTATTTTTTTTTTGTCGTAATAAATATATTTATCCTGAAAACTATACATAGTGTGGTTGTTTTATTTGAACCTGGTCCCAGACCAATAAATAGAATCAGCACCAGCTTTGAGTCCATCAAGCATGGCACCACCGAAGATGAGGCTGTACTGGATTTGTACAGTTTTTAAGCAGTGATAAACTTGCATATACTGCGCCGTGCTATATTTGTGATCGGCATCGGCTTTAACAAGAGCAGTGCGAGCCAATGTTGGCTCAAGGCAGTCAGTAATCATATCGCTGAGGTCAAGATGAGAAGTAGGCTCTTCATTCAATATTGAGTAATAAACTTCAGCACATAATGCTCTACGCTCCTCAGGACTCAAGATAGTGCAAAGATACATGAGCTCATTCTCGAGCATACTTGAGTGATCAACAGCTGCTTCGCTATGCACTTGAATCTCCGGTTCATTAATCTGGAAATCCTGGAGTTTACCGATTAGCGTATCAAGATCACTTTCCGATTCCACTTTGATGTCTGAATTCAGCTGGGAATAAAGTTGAAACTCAGGTTCACTTAGCAGCCTTTTCATTGCCTCCGCCTCTTGTGAGTTTGGAATTGGGGCTTCATCTAATGACAGCTCTAATAAATAGTCCAATTCATTCACTTTGTTCACTTTGGCCCGCTTCTTTTTGGCCATTTTGGGAGAAATGATTAGTGTGCAAAGGGATGAAAGGATCGAGTGAACATTGTAGTAATACACCAAGAAGATGGATGGCTTGACGTCTACTTTCCCTCCTCCCCCCTTTTATTACAAGAGCTTTACAGAAGAAAATGTTGCTCAAGTGGAAAATATGAGTCCAGAGGATCAAAAAACCGTAGAGAGTCCCCTGAGCTATATAATTCCGCCCGATGCGCCTGATGTACCCACTTATAGGGGGTTTGGTAGCATCTGGAATACTCAAGAGAAGCTAATACCCCTTGAAGAAGCTGGTGTACCCCAATTATATGGTGACTTGGGAGAAAACAACCAAGAACTCGTCACTGAGCTCAAGAAACTACTAAGGTCCGCTTTGGTCAATTTCGTTGCTCTTGCTGGTACAATGGCCGTAGATCCCCAAGCGTTTCCGACAAAAGTTGAAGATTTGAGGACTATTTTCATCAACATGCATCATGTACTTAATTTGTATCGTCCTCACCAGTCGCGGGAAAGCCTTATTTTCTTGATGAAGGATCAAATCGCGGAAATAAGAGCGAACAATGAAGAAACACGTGCTTCAAATGAAATAATCTCGTCGCGAATTAATGATTTGGCACAGAGGTTCCCTAAACTAAGTGCCCATAAGCTATCAGCCAAGACAAGTACTACCGATTGGTTGGGACTCGATTTGAGCATTGACCGGCCCCAAAATGAAGCCATTGATGAGGAATACGACGATGATATGGTAATTGGGTAAACAATATCCAATTCATCGCCGAAAAATTATTTTCAATCTACAATATTTCCTTTTTTTGCTTCCCTTTGTAACTAGGGCTCAGATGTATCTTATTTATTATCCTCAAGAGTCACCTGTATTATATGCATTCCCAAATACTACCCATTATGCTACTGTTTTGTTTTGATAGTTGATGCAAGGTAACCAATTGTAAAACGTCTGTTGTCACATTTAATCCATGTTGTACCATAATATATTAGCACAGGGACCCCCCTGTAGGTTTCTACCATC
Organism: Wickerhamiella vanderwaltii; assembly: GCA_030582415.1. Lineage (NCBI taxonomy): Eukaryota > Fungi > Ascomycota > Dipodascomycetes > Dipodascales > Trichomonascaceae > Wickerhamiella > Wickerhamiella vanderwaltii. Next base: position 11,519 of record JAKTWR010000096.1, on the reverse strand, counting down.
CCACATATGTTTGCTTCTTTAATTTGTTTGCTTTATACCGCTGCTATTTCTATGGCAGCTTCTTCTGCTGGTGAATGGGATGGCCAGACCTACACCGTGCCAACTGGTACGTACATATACTCGTATGATACTTACGATTGGTTTGACTCCACATATACTCAAGATTGGAGTATTGCCTATACTCTGCCTTCTGATCTTGAGACAGTTGTTAGTTCTACTCTTGATTCTTCCGCTACTGACTCTTCCGCTACTGACTATTCTACCGACTATTCTTACACAGATTCCTCAATAGTGTCTAGTACCTCAAGCATCGCTTCTAACCTCGATCCTACTACAACAGACCCTGCATCTAGTACGTCGCCTCCCCCGACTACAAGTTATACTGTTGAAATTGCTTCGGTAACTGCGACAAGCCCTTCTATCATCCTCACTTCCTCGTCGACTTCTAGCATACAAGCTACCGATGACACAACCTCTTCCTTGACGTCTACTGGCCCTTCGACATCCAGCTTGTCCATCAGTACTACCTCGCCGCGTACTCCATCTGTATCTATAACATCCAGCGTCGCTAGCACCCTGTCTGCTGTTGATACCGTAGATGCTGTTACCAGTATCTTTACGTCTTTTGTTGGTGCCGGTACTACTATTACCTCACTGACTACTATCACTACCTACTACTGCCCAGACAACACTACTACGAGTTCACCTTGGAATTCTAGCAGCGAATCTGGCTACATCCTTACTATAGAAGATGATACTACAGTGACAGTGACGGTTACACTTACTCCGTACAGCACAACCACCGATTTCAATACAGCAACGGAAACAGATACTGTATTTTTAAGCCCGTCTGTCACGCCTTCTCAGGGAATCTTCAGCCGTATTCCTCTCATCTATGGCTCAAGCAAGCTTCTAGTTGCTTCATCAAGTCAGACATCGTCGAGTCAATCATCAAGCCATACAACGAGCGCCTCATCGACTAGCGCTGTGAAAACGACCAGCCTAAGCTCAATTGATACGAATTCGGGGGTTTGGATCGCTCCGCATATGCTGCTTTTACGACTCGCTATTTTCATCTTGATGTAATTTAATTTAGACAGATACAAATTGCTAACACAACCTCATCTCTACTTTGTAGGCACCCTGCGAGAGGATGACACACTCATGAAGGCAGTACTTCAAAGGGTCAAGGCTGCATCTGTTACGGTGGATTCGAAAATCACTGGCCAAATTGAAAAAGGGATTCTTCTGCTTGTAGGAATTTGCCCAGAGGATACACAAGAGGATGTCGATAAGCTAGCTGCGAAGGTCACTTCACTTAGACTTTGGCCCAACGAGACAGCTGAATGGAAGCAGTCAGTAAAGGATATTAATGGTAAAGTACTCTGTGTTTCACAGTTTACACTGTATGCAAGGGTACACAAAGGTACTAAACCCGATTTCCATGCTGCTGCAGGGGGTGAGTTTGCCAATAATCTTTATGAGGCAGTGAAGAGTGCAATTGCGAGTAAAATGCCCAACGGCGAAGCAGATGTGGGTGCTGGCATCTTTGGCGCAATGATGGACGTATCGCTAGTTAATGATGGTCCTGTAACAATTCAGTACGATACTAGAAACAAATAATAAAAGACTATATATGAAACAACTTTATGTGCTAGCGGCACTCTTGGCTTGCGCCGCTGCTTGCCTGGCTTCAGTAATTTTCTTGGTTAATATTTGTTCCATTGCTTGAAGGCCCTTAACTTTCTCGTTTACAAGCTTGTCAAGATCAACAAGGTTACGATTCAGAGTCTCTACTTTATTTTGAAAGAACTTGACCGTCTCGTCTGTATTTTTTTCGACAAAATAGTCTGTACCGACATCAACCATAAACTTTGTAGGATCTGCTACTTTTCCCGGTACGTATAAAGATGTAGTGAGGGGCACAAGGATCTCTTTTCCTTCTTGACATTGAGAACTGACTTGTTTGACGCTCTGAGCACAATCAGAGAACTTTGCTTGAGCATCACGGAGCTGAGCAAATGATTCAGTTAAATGCTCGAGCTCTTGCTGTTGGTTTTCTCTGATACTACTGAGCTGCTCAATGCTCAACTGGTTAGCATCCATGACTAAAGAAAGAGACCAAAGTGTGAAACAAAGTCCCTACTTGAAAGAAAGGCTTTAGCTGGATTGTTAATATATCTCTATCCTTACTATTGCTTGAGCCTCTCACAGATATTGTAACAAACTTGTTCCAATTTCAGCTTTGTTGTTGAGTTGGCTCTCGAGTAATAACTCGATACTAGGCGTACAAATCGCCCGTTACAGCGCACGCACAGTACAAACAAAATGGTAGCACATAATAAAATAAAACATAGACTATATTGAAGAATACATTGGTATCAATTCTAAGCATTGTGCCTATGACACCAGTTTTGCCCTTTTATTTTCCTTGCAGAAGTACTCGCTACAGCGACTTCTTACTAACCTCATGAGATCTTTGGCAATTCCTTCAACTTGTATTGGTACAGCCACTTGTACGTCCCTCCAACAAGCTACTTTTGCATTATATCAAATATGCAGAGCATGCATTCTGTATAATGTCGATGAAGTTATTGTTTTCCAAGTTCCCGAGCAAGAACAACAAAATGAAAATTCCAAAAAAATTACGTTTGATGAAACGCCAATCACAAAGAATATTCAATGGGAAACTCGTATGGCTGCTAATTTGTTGCAATTTTTCCTTACTCCCAAGCACCTACACAAACTTGTATTTGCCGATATGAAGCCTTATAGTTATGCCAAAAAGCTTCCAAGAGTTTTAGTGCAAGACCATAAACTGATCCAAGGAATTGCGATTAAAAAGCATATTCCTAAAAAGAAGACTAAAAAATCCAAAAAGGAAAAGGCAGACGCACGAGTAACTCCATTTGTGAACTTTGGCTTTGATAGTGCATTTGAGGTCGAAGAACAAATACCCCTCCACACTAGAGTAGCAATTGATTTAAAAACGAAAAAAATTGTTAAAGATGCAAAAGTCGGCTATGCAGTTCGTGCAGTAGACGAATTCTCCAAAATCTTCACCGAGACCACAGCCCCTGATGGGTATAGCCACACATTTTACGTACCCTGCCAGGAGTTTTTCCGAGCCGAAAAAGAATTATCGATCCCTAAAGTGGAGACATTTCCTGATTCTGAGGCAAGGGTATTGCTCATCGCCAGTGATTGGGCGAGCTTGAAGAGCAGTGTCAATGGCGATCCTGCTTTACAAGTTGAACCTACACAGTTATTTGATGGCTTAATTGGTGGGCTACGTAATGCACGCCTCGAAGATGCTACTCTAGTTGCATTTGCGTCTGCATTTACTCTCTAATTTAATTTGCTGAGCTAGTGCGTACCCCCAATCAATGTGGGGGACATGCACTCGATATGTCGCGTGACATAGCCTCGTGATCCCCCCTTGGTCTAAAGTGGGGGAAGGGCTGCATGATACTGTGAAAGAGCACGATCTGGAAGCACATAAGCAAAAGAAAATATATAACCATATTTGGGTTAGAGTGTAATATTTTAAATCGTTTTTATACTTCTTGTTTAGGTCCCATAGGATATTCTGCGGGGTATGAGCATATGCATCCACCATGCTGCTCAATATATGGGGTACAGCAAGCCTCACTAAGGATAAAAGGGGCCCGATTCCCTGCTGTTTAAGTTTCATAGATTAGAGTCATTTTAACCATGCCTCGTATCGTTGAATATTGTACTGCTCCCGTCCAGAAACGCCGGGTATCCATCTCTGATGCCATGGCGGATGATGTGCGGGAGATCCTTGGAAGAGACCTAACTGCTGATGATGTTGCCCGTGAGTTTGAAAACGACGAGGACGTTCAAGAGGTTGTTCGTGAATTGATTGCTGAGGAGATCCCTGAAGAACCATACCCTGGCTGGGCCATGGGTCTCGGCATTTCTGAAGCAGAGTGGAGTGAGCATTATGAGCAAGTGGATCGTGCTATGCGGGTCAAGCGCAAGTTTGCTGCCAGAAAAGCTGCTCTTAGTGCCGAATACGCCAAGAAATTAGAGAAGCTTGAGATTCAAGAGCGTCGTATGATGCCATTGTGGTCTCCAAAGTCCAAGCTCATTCGTGAAATTACCGAACTTGTTTACAAAGGACTTGACCAAGATGAAATCACTAAACTTGATAGTGCCCTTTGCGATTTAAAAGACAAAATTAGGTCCACCCATATTTCCTCTCCATCGTCTCAGAGCTTCCCGATCTTGTCAGCCGCGGACGAAAAGCCCAAAGCTGAAATGATTGAGGTCAGCGAGGTCGAAATACTTGATTCAATTATTGCTTAACAATTTTGTCTATTCTATATACCACATTTACATATATATATTCCCTTTAGCCATGAGTTGTTTTTACGCCCTTACTGCACATGCAAATAATTATCTAGCCAAGAGGGCAATGGTCGCGAATCGCCCTTGATCACGTGACCCCGTCTTTCTCGCCTGTCTCTTAAGCGACTGATCGGCATTCCCCGAACAGAAACTGTCGGCGACTTCCTACTTGAAAATTTGCTAATGGTAATACCAACACAATGTATAGGTCCTCCCTGCCCCAATCCATTAGGGGCGAAAAAATATAAGAGCAATCTTATCAGGCGGTATGCATTCACACAAGCTTGATTGCAGTATCTCCCAATCTCTTGCATGCCATTTGCATAGTGCATACGCCCTATCGTAGGTTTTGCGAATCAAGAGACATTAAGCAATGGTCTCAAGTCGTATTTGAGCAGAATCAGCAAGGTCTCAAGGATTCTAGAATTTCCATGGGAATATCCCGAGGGTTGCGTGCGGCATAGGCCGCGGGTAAAAAATATGACTAATATGACGCACTGGCTCCCAAGTGTATTCAGCCATTGTATATAAAGCCGTGTGGACCCGCATCGAAATCATCTAAAATAAAAAAAAACATGTCTACTGTAAACAATACCAAGACCGGATTTTCTAAAGCATTTGAGAATGCAGACGATATGGACAAAGCTGTCGCCTTCGTCCAGCACCGTACTGTTCACGGTGCCAAGACCAATGACCACATTGCGGACTTTTTGAAGAAATATGCCGATATTCAGACTGAATTCGCCAAGAAGGTTGACCGTCTCGTTAAGCACTCCCACCCCAGCTCTGCTGAGCTCGGTACTTTTGATGAGTCGTGGAATACCTTTATCAAATTGATTGCCACGGAGGGACTCCAGGCCGCCAATTCTGGCGAGCAGATTAGCAAGGCCCTCGAGCCCGCTGTACGTAACTCCAAGAGCCGTAAAGAGGTCCAACACGCATTTGAAACGCTTTACGGTGACTCCAAGACCTTGTCGAAGCATAGCTACAAGAGCAAGGCTCTTAATGCCTTTGACAAACTCGAGGATATCGAAGAAGATCGTCTTACTCGTCTTCGTGAGAGTATCGGTCAGATTGGCCAGAACTCTCGCCAAGGTGCCGCTAATGTTGCTGCTGTTGCTGAGAAGCTCAATGACCAACTTGCTTCCTTCGACCCTGCTCAGGATGTTGAATCATACCTCGCACAAGTCCAAAGTGGCGATATCAAATTCCCTGATCTTTCCCCTGCCAACTCTGCTGGCTACACTACCCCCGCTCCTAACCGATATGCCTCTCCTGAACTTAGCCCTCAAGCAAGCAACGGCGGCCACGGCATTCGCCCTCAGGCTAGTCCTTTCCAACTCCAAGAGGAGAATAAGCAATCTAAACTCAAGAAATTGTTTGGCAAGAATTAATTTATTTCGTAGCTAATTTGTAATTGTATATCTATTATTATTCTTTAAACGTACAACAGCTTGGTGTGAACAGAAATGGTCCAAGAGATTAAGCGGTGTAGAATATACCTTGAGGGGATATCGGCTCAACATTATGCTCTCCCATCCGCCAATATGAGCCCCATCATATGCGCTCTGATAAGTGTTTTAGTCTACAGATAACTGGCATTCAATCAGTGGATCAGGTTGAAGGTATAGTCAAGAACAGTAAGAAAAAATCGTTGGTTAATTTCGACACAATCAAATGTACTCGGTAAAATCCAATTCATATGAGCTTTGCTATTTAGTAGCTTCATTGCAGTGTCGCGAAGTTCAATCTGGATTGATTGCGGGGGGGCTACTCGAGGTGGGCCGAGGAATCCGCCAGGAAATATAGCACCTCGAAGATTCATAAGGATCCAAGCATACCGAAGGTTGTCTAGATGTTCAACATAAGTATTAATTGCCACTGTATTGAGGAGTTTTGATATATGTGAATGGAGGGGCCAGCTCATTGATACCAAAAAACTTCCAATGGGCCCCTTTGAAATAAATTGGTTGCAAATAAATAAAAGGATACTCTCATCGCTGTTAGAAGACTCCTGCTTCTTTAAATATGTACCGATAATGCGTTTAAGGGCACTAATCTCCAAAATGGGCTTTGAATGAGGCACAGTGGTGGCTGTCTCTACAGTTTGATACTGCTCACGAGTCTCCGCAAGCGCATATTCTCTAGGCTTAACACTCATGCGCTTCTTCTTTTGCTTTCGTTTGGCGGCAGAAATATCTTGGTGATTGTCTTCACCAATAACTTCCTCTGCTAGATGTTTTTTCGCAACTAGAGGATCACTAGGAGATAGGGCTTTAATTATTAGTTCATGAATCATCCAAGGCTCACTCAACGAACGGGTAGCAGCGCTCAATATTTGCTGTATGATTGTCGCCAGTAGTGATTGAACAATTGGTGGTGCATTAAGTAGCCATTCCTTGACGAGTTTTTGGCCAGCAGTAAATAAATATTCTTCGAGCCTTTGCCGCCCAGGTAGCCCTGAATGGGGGTGTAGTCCCATATATATCTTCTGGGGGTGATCCGGGCATCTTTCAAACGCAATTGAGCAATCTGTAAGGTGTTGGTCCAGCAGGGCCAAAAAAGCCTGAATCGAACCAATTAAACTATGCTGGTGCAGTTTATAACTCAAAATACCAATAAGCTGTTGAAAAACGTGAACACAGTCCTTGGGCAGAGGTCCATCGCTGTCTATTCGTGAATACCACGGATGGATAAACTGGCGATAAATTGTCGCCAGCCAGATATACGCTTCTTGATCAATGGCCGCATCCCCGGTTAATTTAGGTAGATTGGGCCCCAGTATCCTTGTTGCCGCCGTGAAGTCCATTTCCAGCGACGCGAGGGCTGTGTCCTTTTATCTGACAAACGGCCCCACATTTCTTGTTTTACCAGACCCAACCGACGATTGTATGATATCAGCCTCACTTATTGGACCGGAAATATGGCTCAAGGTTCATTCTTACTTTCCAGAATGGTCTCACAACCCGTGCACTCTTTTAAAGCTCAGCTCTGTATGTCGATCTGCTGAAGTAGCATTCTTGTCTGATACAGTGTGGAAGCACCTCAACCCCTATGGGTTATCGCATGGGATTTCAAGCCATTTTTTGACCGGTATAAGTTATCTTAACCCTCTTCAAAAGAAAAATCTCGCCATTGTATGGTATCAGACAAACATTACAAGAGAATACCCCGGCCCGCTAGTCGTTGGCGAATCTATTGGATACCTTATCCATAAAGAACTTATCCCCGGTGTTGGTACCGGCGAGAACTTGTTTTACGACCTTGGCGCGATTATTTCCACGGCCCATTTGGATGATGCCGAGAAGGTGGTGCTTAAGCAGGTTCATAACCGCGATATTTTGTTATGTGCAGTGGCTATAAATAGCAGCGCCTTCTTTCGGGGCTCATCAGATCTTCAAAAGGATCCTGAACTGGTCAAAATACTACTTTCCCGGAATGGAGAGTGGGCATGGCGCTTGAACACGCCTATCACTCGAGAGATGGCATTAATTGCTTGTACCCAATCAGGTGATGCTCTGCATCAGGAAGAACTTCAACCGTTTCTCCACGATAGAAAAGTAGTTCTTGCAGCTCTGAAGAGCTCACCTGATGCTCACCGGTACCTACCCTACGACCTGGCTCAAGATGACGACTTCCTGAGAGAAGCAATCCCAATAGCTGGTAATATGTTACAGTATGCATCCCATCAACTAATGAGTGATCGTCGTCTAATTGAGAAAGCAGTCAAAAATAATGGCACTGCTATGGCCTATGTACCCTCATCAATGATAAATGATCGTGAACTGTGGTTAATGGCAGTAAATACAGTAATGGGTATACACACCGCCCCAGATCATATCAGGGATGACTTGGAAATAATGCTTGAGGCTGTCAGGTATAACAGCTACAGCTTTCACCGTGCCTCAAAGCGACTAGTAGGCAACATTGAACTTATCAAGGAGGGCCTCAAGTATGATGGAAACTTGCTGCGCTACTGCCCTAACTCAATGAAGAATAATCGAAAATTGGCTCTTGAATGTATTAAAGATACTGGAATGTACGATAGGTTGTTGGGCCATTTGCCCGCATTTCATGATGATGATGAAGTTGTTCTTGCGTCTGTTGGAAAGGATGGCAGAGCATTAGAATATGCTTCACAACGACTTCAAGATGACTATGAAATAGTTGAGCGTGCTGTTACTACTCATGGACCTGCAATTCAGTATGCCTCGACAAGACTCCAAGGATCAAAAAACTTGGTTCTAAAAGCAGTAGGACAGGATGGTTCTGCCCTCCAGTTCGTCTCGGCTCAATTTAAGGATGATCCTGAAGTCGTATCTATCGCCGTCACATGCGCAAAATATTCGCTAAAACATGCCTCCCCTCGCCTACAGACTGATCCCGATATGATGATCCGTTCTCGACTAGCATTTAATCAAGATAGTCTGGACCTTGAAGATGATGAAGATGATTATGGGTTCAACGATCTCGATTATTCTGATGAAGATGACCCTTATATGCAAATCGTAAATGGATTAAATGCTCAAATGGGCCTTCCGGCTATTGATATGTACGGAAATCCTAAGCAAGCTGGGCCTAGATCAACAATAACAATTTAATATCTATTAGCAAGTCTAAAAATGTAAAGTATACTTTGCCAAGCACTACTGTATACAACTACTCGCGAGAGGCGATACGTTCTCTCAGAGCCAAATAGATGACATTTTAAGACCTGAGTAAACAGCAACTTGAATAATAATCTACAATAAGCATGCTAATGGTAACTATGAACATATGCATTGGTCATTCACCTTGCACCGGTACATGCTCGCGAGTGCGTTGATGAGTTTAGTTGACTAGATAAATAAGCTCTTGGCGCTGATCAGAATCGACAAATAATGCTTCAATGAGCTGTGTAAGCTCTTGGCTGGAGAAATCTATCAGCATTGAATTTTCGTACATGCCTCTGATGCCAATTAGGTTCTGGTTCATGATTTGTTGAAGCCTCTGAAGTTTGATCCAAGATGGAACTGCATCATTGATATCTTGAAAGTATGCACCTGCTCCGCGCAGTCCTTGAATATATTCCGATATTTGTGCGCCTTGGTCTGTAGTAATATCACCCAGGGCCAAAACAGCCTTGATCGCATTCACAGCTACCTGCTCTACCAAGGTACTGAGAATGTCATCTTTGACTTGTGGGCCCGCAGCTGTAGATTTTTTGGCAATACTTTCGATTTCAGTTAGGACTTTAGATGCAAGATTTGGTGAAAGTGGCTGACGAGTAATGGCATCTATACTCATGGAGTATTTTTCAACGGCAATGTTAAGATTTAGAATGCCAAATTCTTGTAATTTCGTATATTCATTTGCAGAATATGGTAACGACCTGATTTGTGCATGGAATTCGCGCACAGCCGCATACATTTCGATAAGGTGGTCCCCGTAGTACTTTGGTGTCAATGCTCTAAACAGAGTAATGAACTTATCTATATTCGCTTGCGTCTCGTGGACAAAGCTAGATACAATAACAATTGGAAGTTCCCTCTCTTCATCTTCTTCAGGGAAGGCGTCATCGTCATCAGCTTCATCGTCGTCCTCCTCACCATCCCAGTCCCAACCATCCGATTGAATAGCGAATTTACCACTTAATGCCTTTCTTAATTTGCCAAGATATTCACCCTCGGTCTGTGATTTCCAAATAGTGGTAAAATTGTCAGCGTAATCCGACAGAAGGTGAGCATTGAACCAGTTAATGCTAACAAGTAATTCTTGTAATCCCTTGAGCCCCTGTATTTCCGCACGGAAATTCTCCAGGTGAGAAGGATCTTTAGGTGAGAGTCCTGGTAAGGATATTTTCGTAAGGGTTCGCACTAGACTATGACCAAATCGTTTGGTCACCATAGCATATAAAGGAGGTGGTAATACAGAGCTAAGAGCCAAAGTAAAGGTTTGTACGTTGTAAATAAGCATTTCAACCGATTTTGTCTCGCCAAGGCCCAAGGAAGCAGACGTGTCGGTCTCACCAACATCATCGACTTGTAGCTTGATGATCTGGTCAGTCATATTTGAGAAGCCTTGCATAAAAGTTTCAATCAAATTTAGTCTTTGCTCGCATTCGACATACAGGTCCCAGTGCTCAGCTAGCGAAGGCTTGACCCGCAAGGTGATGTCAGTTTCCATGTGTAAGATTTGAACCTCACTTTCCCACAGACTCGCAACATCCTTGTATAAATTATCCCTAACATGGATCAGTCTCGAGTCTATATCGGCGCATAAAAGAGTATCAGGATATTTCAAGGAGAATTCATTGTTGGCCCGTCTCAGCTTTTCAATTGCTGTGAGCGCCATGTAATACTCTTGCATATCAATAAAACTTTCGATCTCAATAAATGAATTTTTCAGAATCCACAGCTTGTCGAGAATCAGGGTGTGGTTGGCATTTTCCGCTAGTTCTTTGGCAAGAATCTCGTCTTCCAGTGGTTCTACGGGGATTTGCTCAATCAACAAGGCAATTTCCCTATCAATTTGGTTATTTATACTATCATGGAACGTAGGTTTACGGCACAGCCTAAGCAGCTCATCGCCAGATACATCGAGTATTGTTTCCATATCGAGTAGACTCCTTTCAAACGTCGCAGTGATGTAATCCAAGGAAGAATGGGGTCTTGGAGCCGTGAGCTAGTTTCTTACACAAGTATAGTGATTTAATAAGTGTACATAAATTTTCTATAGGCATTAGCGGCATTTTCAGGGCGGGCAATGACATCGTCGAGTCATAGCGTGTCCTCTATTGCTGAGAGCGAAGAACAGAATGTACCTATTCTTGTCACGTGATTCCTGAAGTATGAAAGGTGAAATCAATAAAACGACAAAAGAAACCTGAATTGGTCAAACTATGAGCTTCAAATACTGTTTTCCTTCTCTTGTAGCATGAATGACTTTATATTTCAAAAGTATTTAGCAGATCCCTCGTGATTTACTCACCTCCTTTATCGCGATGACTTTCAGACCCCTAAATAGATGTATGACTTTCCTGTAACACGAAAGTGTACAATTATCTCTATTATACTGCTTAAAAGGAACGAGTGCGCTGGTGCCACTGCTAATAAAGGCATACTTTTGCTTTTAGTGTATAAGACGATGACCCCCGTCCCCCCCCC
>JAKTWR010000095.1:0-21574 GCA_030582415.1 Wickerhamiella vanderwaltii | reverse complement strand
GGAGAGGGGGGGGGAGGGGGGTGTTACCTCAGAACCTGCCTAAAGCGCATGTTTAGTTAGGGCTATACATGCACCAAGGAATATTCCAGCGATTTCTATATTAAAGTGGTTACTATTTCAAGGAGTATGAGTTCAAGTGATTGGTGCATTGGGAATTGCGATGCATATGCACCCCATATTTAACCGATTATGTTATTGTAAGCAGGAACAACAACCTCCCAGAGTGGCAGTACTAAAAGGAGGATGGTAGGCACCGCATTTTAGTGTATAGTTTTAGGTAGTAAATACAACTGCGTAAGGAGAATTCAACATCACCATCCTCTGCCAACAACTAAAATAGTGTCGAATAGTGTCGGCAAATCAACACCAATAACTAGACCAAAAACGCTAATTGTAGCTCTATGGTAGATCACACGGTGATAATAGCAAGTATAATCAAAACCAGAGCCGAAATTTCGCAAATAATTGAACTCTTCATAGTGATTTAGTGCTAATTATGAAATGTTTAATGGCCTCTGCTCATTTGTCTCGGCCCTTTCACGCTACCCTACTGCTAGTGCGCACGGCCCTCTTCCATCTCAATTAAATTTTGCTGGTATAGCACAATGTAAATCTAACTCTATAACATATTTTGAAATGAATAAAGCTTGCTGTGCCTCCGCATGTCCTTAGAGTTGTCCTGCAAACCCTATGCTAGCTTAATGGGGAAACTCGTAAACTTATAATGATATCGAAATCGCCAGCAATATCATGTCGTCTGATATATCGAGTGCATTATTGAAGGATAATACTCCATCGAATATATCTGAGGAGCCCCTCGCGTATGGAACTGATGAGATTGCTGCTTTGAGAAAGAAGCTTAGCCCTGAATTACATGCAAACATATCAGATAGCGATCTCAGCACTATATTCCATCATATTGAAAACTACACAGTGGTTCAAGCGTTTGAAATTCTCGAAAGGGCACTTATTGACCACAAGGATGATCCAGCCATTCCTCCTCGTACTCTACACCGGCTAAATCAGATACTGTTGAAAAGCCACAACGAAGATAAAGATTTTGATTCGCTACTTGAACTTAAATTTCAAGCGTTTCTCGTACACGAATGGTCGATATATCCCGAAGTACGCACCTGCACGCGTCCAATAGACGAGCCCGATGAGATCCAGGAGACATGGCGTGTTTTCGTTTTAGGTATATTCTGGTCATGCGCAGGATCAGCATTGGCGACTTTTTTCGCCAATCGATTTCCTTCTATTTCATTAGGGTCTAGCGCTCTTCAGATCCTTATTGTTCTCTCTGGAAAGCTACTCGCTCAACTACCAAACTGGTCTATTCCATTATGGAACCAAAAACGCCTTGAGCTCAACCCTAGTCCCTGGGGGTTTAAAGAACAGATGCTCACTACTCTAACAATGTCCGTATCGGTTGGCTACCCGTACGCTCTGCTCGCAATTGTCGCTCAGCAGAACCAAGAATTCTACGGGCTTGAGGATTTGAGTATAGGTTATATGCTTATGCTCACGTTCAGCTCTCAGTTTATGGGGTTTGGAATTGCAGGATTGACACGTACATTTCTTGTATATCCCGTACAATGTGTCTGGTACAGCGTATTGCCAACAATCACTCTCAATAGGTCATTAACTGCAGCCGAAGTCAGGACGGAAATTAATGGGTGGAAGCTTAAAAGGGCCGAATTATTCGGTATATTTGCCATTGTTAGCTTTATTTGGTATTTTGTCACCAATTTTTTCTTCCAGGCCCTAGGATACTTTGACTGGCTGGCATGGATAAAGCCTCAAAACGTAAACTTTCAAGCACTCACAGGCTGTATTAGTGGAATTGCACTTAATCCGGTTCCCACTTTTGATTGGAATGTTATAGATCAGGGTGGTATGATTGCGCCAGTTTTCGCTACCATTAATCAATTCATCGGCCTTATCATATCTACTATTGCCATTGTAATTATGTGGTACACAAATACTTGTTGGACTTCATACTTGCCAATCAATAGCAACGTGCTATTTGACAAGACAGCAAATAAGTTCTCGGTGACCAAGATATTGAATGGCAACGGTCTCCTCGATCTTGAGAAACTACGTGAGTACTCGTTACCATTCTACTCAGCCGGAAATCTCATAAACTACGGTATCAATTTTATGATTTATCCGGCAATGTTTGTTTATGCACTTCTCAACTATGGCACGACGATGTTGTCGTCAATGAAACTTTTCGTGGGCAACTTTTCAAATCCACGCAAAGCCATCATGATGTACGACGATAGGTTCAGTCGTACACAGCGCAAGTATCCCGAAGTGCCTGAATTATGGTTCCTACTTATCTTGGTTGGCTCGCTTGGCCTAGCAATTGCCACAGTGGAATATTACAAGTTCACAAACACCCCCGTGTGGACAATCTTCTTTGGAGCAGGACTCGCGACTATTTTCACTATTCCGTTTGGAATTCTCTATTCTCGCACCAATCTATCGCTTGATATTAACGTGCTATTTGAAATAATTATTGGATATGCAATTCCAGGAAATGGTAATGGTCTCATGGTTTCAAAAGTATATGCCACTAACTTTATGGCTCAAACAGACAATTACATTACAAACCAAGTACAGGCGCACTATACTGGGCTTAAACCTCGAGCATTGTTTCGCCTACAGATCTTGAGCGTCATTTGCAATACTTTTGTGCAAACGGGAATTCTGTACTGGCAATTGCAAGGAGGCATAAAGGACCTTTGTAATATCGAAAACTCTCAAAAATTCACTTGTCAGGATGTGCGCACATACTTTAATGCTTCAGTTATTTGGGGAGTCATTGGGCCCAAACGGATTTTTGACCACATCTATCCGGGCATCAAATGGTGCTTCCTAATTGGTGCATGTTATCCGCTAGTATTTTATGCAATTCGAAAACTAAAGATGAACCCATTGCGCAACGTCAACGAGATGGTCATTTTAAGCGGCTGTATGTGTTGGGCTCCCACAAACTGGATGTACCTTCTCCCTAATCTATACATTGCTTTGTTGTTTAATTGGCACATAAAAGGCACGTATCCGGGATGGTGGCACAAGTATAACTATATTCTAAACGCATCATTGAGAGTAGGTGTTGCCTATGCAGGCCTTGTCAAGTTCTTTGGTACCGAATATACCCATCCGGTAGAAATCAATTGGTGGGGGAACAACGTCATGTGGAAAACTGATGATGCCTTATATACTGCTAAAAGAAAGCCATTACCATCCAAAGGATATTTTGGCCCCGATATCTCTAGTCTAGACTTGTAGACAACTACTTTGCTTACACACCGCACTAAAAAGTAGTCATGTACTCTCCATTTTTCAAGCTAGGCCTGGGAGCATGTTTTGTGTTTTATGGGCTGGTAGGAGTCCGACGCAGTATACTTTTAGAACAATTTACCGAAGATCGTAATGGCAAAGTTGCTGAAAAACGCCGTGAGATTGATTTGTTGCAGAAACAACAAATACCACAACAACCTTCACAACCACCCACCAAAGTTCCGTGGTACAAAATTTGGTAAATATTTATTGTATATAATGATAGTGGTATGATATTGATTGCCTGATAGTGGGCATAATAAATTGAGCTAGGAATAAATAAAAGTATATGTGGACTCGGCATATAGTCATACCCGACTTTACAGCTTGGCCCCTTTATGGGTTTAGAGAGATTGGACTTACAGTGTGAGAGTATGAAATCTGATGATATCCGTATGGGCTGCGTGGTGGGGTAGTCATTGGGCTCGGGCCAGCATTGACTTGGAACTGCACCGGGAAATGAGTCTGGAGAGGAAGAAGAGTTCCGTGCATAGGTGGTAAATGGGATGGTGACTCGAGCCCAGGGTGGTGGAACTGAGGCTGCGCAGGCAATTCCATCTTTGTAAGGCAGGGCTCCATTACTGGCAGTGGTTCCGACATGGCGCGAGGCCGTGTGATAGAATTTGAGTGCTGAAACTGTAAATGGGGTTGCTGTTTTGGGAGTGTAGGGGACTTATACGGCTGTTGGTAGCTGTATTGCCGTTCATCCACAGTAAACTGCGCAAACGAGCCTTGTCTGCGTACGGTGTCTTGAGGACATACTTTGAATGTGTTGAACATATTTGGGCAATGACTTTTAAAAAGGAACGGGCTATGCAATAATTTAAGCAAATATTGGTATATCGCTCGATATTCTATTTGAAGGGGGGGCACATACCTTATATATGATGAGGGAAGGATAATCCAATTTATGTCCCAGGGCTAGGGTTGCTGCCGCAGACTTGTGTACCTGCGTCGAGATCGGCAAGTATGCGAGGGACATGCATGAATAAGGCTGAGACGGCTTTGATTGCTCAACGATCTATACTGAAATGCCGCCAAGATCAGCATGTTTCACACTCAAATATACAAATTCATTTGCTCATACTTTGTAAACTGTCTTGTTGGCCTGGCCAAGACTTTTCCAAGACTTTTCCAAGACTGCTTAAAGCAACAGTGGACGCTGCGCCTCGCCTTGAATTGAGAGCTCTACATCAACAAGTAGCCAATTCTACTAAATCTTGAATGCCTGATTTTCCCATTGGAATATAAAATATCGAATACGTGCCTGAAGTGAAAAAGGGGCTATGATTGACCGGAATTTGTTTCATGCTTGTTACATGTGGAGGGAGATCTGCGTGACACGAGGGGAGCGATTTGTAAATAGGAGTAGTGGCATACGGGTGCTTCAAATATGGTTGTTGAGAAATCAATCAAAAAGGCGTTAAAAAAAATGAAATATTGTGCCACAGCGGGGGGTAATTAATGCAACCGAGAGGCAGGTATAAGACCAGCGTACAACGATGCCAATGATAATCGCAATCTAGGAAGAGTTATAATCGTGTTTAGTCTACCTAGTTCAATAAATAATTCGAGTCTATCTATGTCTTATCTCCACTCAGATACCGCATAAAGTTTTTAGTTTGTTGTAGTTTAGGCGTCGACACTGGTGTCGTTAGTTTGTGGACAAGCTTCGTGACTGTATCGGGCCGCAAGCGATCGTATTTACGCATACGGATTTGTGGGTTGTTGTACTCAGCAGCCGGGTCCTCAGAGCGCATCAAGTCAATACCCTGACGTACCTCCGCGAGAGTTGACACCATGCTAAGGTTTGTGTCTTCATTGGGACTGAGCTGCGAGACAGTCGACTCGAGGAATTTCAGGTCGACATCGAAATCTTCCAGCACCTGTGGTGTAACTGATTCATCGGCAGACAACAATAGATTCATCAATTTCATGTTCAGGTGATCGATAGTGCTCAAGTAGACAAAGGCCTTGAGATCAGTTGGCAATCTAGCCAATACAGAGTTTGCTAAAGTCAATAGGTATGCGGCCATATCCAGTGCATAAGGGCTCTGAGCGCCTTGCGAACTGGCTGTCTGTTGCCAGTCGTAGTCGGCCATCGATACAAAGTGATCGATAGATGTATTAACAAGCTCAAATACCTTTGATTCCACCAGTCTGTAGGCATTTTCAAACTCTGGTACGGCCCTCAGGACAAGTTTTCCTCTACGGCCACTGAGACGGTTTTGCTGTAACAGCGACCGAACTGAGACTGCTGCATCAATGAGATATTTTAGGTCGACGACCGTTTGGACCAGCTTTTCACGGTTATCAATACTCAGTGATTCAGTCATTGTTTTACAAACCGTATCAGTGAGGTAAGAGTCGACTGCTTGTACCAGCGTCTCCTCGACAACAACTGGGTCACGCTGGAATTGGTCGAAAAACGACGTGTGGTGTGAAATCAAAGAGCGAAGATCGGCGCACATGAGTGGGTAAATTTCGCTAAACGGCAAGACTTTGGGGAAAGATGTGGGCCTTTCATCTATTTGGTCAAACACAACGCCACGAATTGTATCATAGAGCTCAGGCTTATTGACAACCATGGGCATATGATCTGCCTGGTTCCAGGTATCGAGAAAGGAGCGACGGTTAGCTTCAACAAGTCTAGTGCTGAGGTGACGCAGTAGCTCGACTAATAGCGCCGAAGTCGAGTTGACATTAAACCCAAAGTTTTCCAGTGTTTCCATAAACTGGGTGAGGGATTTTCGGATGGGATTCAGCTCCTTGAGGTCTTCTATTTGTTTAATCCGTTTGGTCAAATTCTGGGTAAACCGTTGGCAGAGCTGATCACACATATCATCCACTAGGTGAGCAGGTCGAAGATCCGAGAGTTGTAGTGAAATAACTCGCTCAATTACGCAGAATCCAGCAACTGATTGTAGTTGGTCCCACGAACCACCATCAAGTTGCTTGGCCTGAGCAACCCGTAGAGAGTGGAGATGGTTTACAAAGTCGTCGAGCTTACCGAGCTTGTTGAACACAAGATGTGCTTCATGCAGAGGGCCCAGGTCAAGTCCAATCTGCGAGTAGTCAAAATAGTTTGTCGTTGACTCGCGGTAAGCACGCTCTGCATGTGAGTTGAACCGGAACGCCTCCAGGTGGGGGCGTTTTTGCTGGAGTTTACGCCATACCTGTCGTTGTTTGGCCAGACAATTATAGGAAGTCTCACCAACCTGTATTTGAAGCCCGCCACTAAGGCCCTGGACAAATGTATCCAACGTGGCCTTTGTTGATGAGAAGATGAGATCAGTAAGACCAGGAACAGATTTGGATAACATTTTGGCAAGTCCTAAGTGCCGCATATTATGAAGGCCGAGGTTTTTCAGCTCACTGAGGGCCTGTACAGCAGCAATGCGGTGGTTCTGCTTTAGCAGAGTATGGACCTGGTTTGTGTACTCGAGGGCTTTTAGACAAAGCCTCAGGGTATCTAGAGTCATTTCAATATTGTGGGTGGTCTGTGAAAGCTGTGCATGGCGATTTTTCGCGTCCACAAGCTCTGCGCCACTGCGAGTAATTTGCGAGTGGACGACAACAGCAGTATCGCCAATTTCAACTGCACCAGAGCGGATTTGCTCAAGGTACTCAGCAGTCTCGAAAAAAGGCTCTGCACAAGCGTCGCAATGGGCCTTGAGCTCGGCTTCCTTCTGGGCTTCGAGATCACTCAAAACGTCGACAATGTCGTCGGTACGAGCAGATGCCATCGCTGCGGTAAGAATCGGCGCGAGCGTTTCTATGTATGTTGTTTCATTTTCCCTTGCTCCAAAATCACCGCTAAACAGCAAATGATTGAGCTGGAGCATCACGTCGTCCATCTCGCAATGAGTAGTCAGCCAGCACCGGGCGAGTTTACGAGCCTCACGGGCCCTCAGAGACAAGATATAAGAGCTTCTCAGCGGACTTTTGAAGGTGCTTATACCCGTACAGCATTCAGCGAGTTGGCATTTGGTCTGCTGATTATCCGGCTCTTCCATCGCGATTTTTTACCAATTGGTACTGTGTTTATAACTCACGCAATTCTAACAGTGACCCTGGGTCTTTATCAACGCAACAGTCTAGATTATGTCTATGATCGGGAGACCCCCTTGTTTGTCACTGGAGGTTATAATGTGCTGCTAGCAGCGGGGCTTGGCCTGAGCGCACAGGCAACGCTGATGGTATTATTGATCCGGCTTGGTAAAAATTGAGCGCCAATCTGTTGGCCAGCTTAATTAGTAACTATAATTTATTTAATTCCTAGAGATAATTTTCGCTTTCGCTTGGGAGCGAGATAGTGCATAAAAGGTACATGGAATATGCATGTGAGCAGGGCACTGCGCACACAAGCAATAGCGCTACAACTATATATATATATTTGCACCATCTTTATGGATTTATCATTTGTAGAATTCAAACTTGTCCACGTCAGAGCCAGTCTTGACTTGAGAGGTGTAGGCCTCTTCGAGGTCACTCTGAAGAATCACATAGCGATTCTTGCGCACCGCCCGCAAACCTGCTTCCTGCATGATAGCGGCAATCATGGCACCACTGAGCGGATCATTGCGCATGATTAATGAGTCAAGGTCCACCTCAGGAGCAAGGCTCATCTTGGCGGCAATGGTAGTGAAAATGAGGCGACGCTCTCTACGATCCCTCAGGTTGGGGAACTCAATCTTGCGGTCCAATCGACCAGGACGCATCAGCGCAGGGTCTAATGTGTCTGCACGATTTGTGGCCATGATTACCTTGACGTTTGAGCTCTGATCGAACCCATCCATTTGGTTCAAAAGCTCAAGTAGGATACGCTGTACCTCACGATCAGCACCAGTCTGAGCATCGAACCGCTTGGTAGCAATCGCATCGATTTCATCAATAAAGATGATTGCCGGTGCGTTCTCGCGAGCTAGCCTGAAAACATCCCGGACCATACGAGGACCTTCACCAAGATATTTTTGCACAAATTCAGAACCAACAACCCGGATAAAAGATGCAGTAGTTGAGTTTGCTACTGCCTTGACCATCATTGTCTTACCAGTACCGGGAGGACCATATAATAACACACCCCGAGGAGGATCAATACCAATCTGTTTGTAAAGGTCGAATTGTGTAAGAGGAAGCTCAACCGCCTCGCGGATCTCTTGTTTTTGCATATCAAGACCACCTACGTCGGCATAGGAAACGTCTGGCTTTTCATCGGCCCCAAGCATCGTAATGGAAGAGTCTGCCTCGGGAGGCAAGATGTCAACAAGTGCATTCGAATGGCGGTGCAACGCAACACTACTGCTCGGCTTGAGAAGTTCCCGATCTAGTGTGCTGAGGATCCGCACCGCATAGTTGCTACCAGTGGTACTACTGACAATACCGGTGTTATTATCGATGGCCTCTAGAAACTGGCCAATTACCAGTGGTACACTCTGGATACGTTTGACCTCTTCTTGGGCGCGTAGCAGCTCGTGCTTAAGATGCCGCTGTTCGTCCTTGATGTAATCCTCTTGAAGCCCCAACAGCTCAAGCTCTCGCTCGAGTTTTTTGAGCTTGATGTAAATATTCGGCGCTGCCGGACCGGCGCTCGCGGCGCCAGAATTGTGTGGTGCGGGAACGGGTGGATGGACCTGCATGTTACGTGAGAGACAGACAGCAGCGGGCCACTTTTGATGATGATGACATCGAGGGTCTAACCCCAGTCTCGGGGTCTAATATATATATATATATATATGTGGTTCGCACGTAGCGATTGATTCGACTAATAACGCTCCCCCCCCCCCCCACCCCCAAAAAAAGAAAAACGCCAACGGATCGTTATTCTTTAACCTGTTGTCGTTGGCCGCACCTCACCCCCAAACAAAGAAAATCAAAAAAGAAAATTGAAAAGATCTCTCTTCAACATTTAATCAATGAGTGAATGGTCAGGCATGTTCCGCAATGCAATTGCATCAATTGATTCGAAACTCGATCAAGCTATGGGTACAAATACTGTGAGTCCCGAGACAAATGCACCGGACCCGACACCGATACAAGTTGTCGAGGATTTTGAATTTCCCGAGCAGGCACAGCAGTTCCTGGATCTCTATGAGAAACGGTTTTTGAGCCTGAGCTCGAAAATTAAACACCTTAGTGAAGAAAACGTGCGGTTAATTGATTCAAGAGGCCCCGATACCGCCGCTGCAACCGCGAAAAAAATTGATTTATTACTCGAGGAAGGGTCACGCCTGAGCAGCCAGGAACTAAAGCTAAACACTACCATTAAGAAGCTACGAGCGCAACTAGCTTCAGCAACGGCCCCCCAGGAGCAATTGAATGAGGCGTTAAGTGAACTACACACCACTAAAAACCGCTCAGATGCACAGATCAAGATTCTTGAAACCCAAGTAAACTCGATCACAGATCGTATCACGCAGCTTGAAACCGAGCTCGACGAGAAAAACGCTCTTGTTGAGCATTACAAGTCGCTGTCTCAGACGCATGGAATCGCGGGAGGTGATACAAAAGACCTTCAACTACGGCTCGAGAATGCTATCGTCAATCATGAAACGGCGCGCGAAAACTGGCAGACTATGGAAACTAGGCTTCTAGAAACAATTGCTGAGCTTGAGCAAAGCATCGAACGACGCGAACAACAAAGCCGTGACCACAAAGATCGTGCTGCTCAGCTGCAGGGGCAAAATCAGGAACTACGCGATTTTGCCGATACACAGCGTACCAGCCTGAACGAAGCTCACGCTAGAGAGTCGGATTTGAAACATGAGCTAAAAACAGTCACAGAGTCTAAAAGTGATGTTGAGGCGCAGCTCACAAGTGCTCAAAAGGAGCTAAGACAACTCGCTGAAAATAATCGCCAGCTCAAGGACCGCGTGGCGTCTCTTGAGGAAGAGCTACAGGCTGCTCACCAGGAACTTGAGCTCTACGATAGTGGTGCACCAGGCGAACTGGTGCTGGAGCGTGACCACACGATGGAACCAGACACATTTGTAGGGGTAGCAGCAGCCCATGGCTCTATGCCAGTCTATGAAAGCACGTTACCGCCACCACTCGAATCATTGCCAGAACCGGAACTCGACAATAGCCTCGCGGATCTTGTATTACCATCGTCGCCTGTGGACTCACGACCCGACCTATCACGAGCAGAAAGCTCACTAGCCTCGCTTGACATTGATACCCATCTTACGGCCAAACTGAGCCAAGCCAACCGAAAACTTGAAGCACAGCTCCTAATGACCCAGAAATCACTCGAGTCGGCTCGCAAAGAAAAAGATGAGGCATACGGCGAGATGATTAAATACATGTCTAGTAACGATAACCAAAGTACCCTTGAAGCCGATAACAAGGCATTACAACAAAAGGTCGATACCCTACTGGTGAAACTGGGGGAGAAATCGGAGCAAGTAGATGAGCTGCAAGCCGACGTTGCCGATCTCAAAGAAATGTACAGAGAACAAATAAGTGCGTTAATTGAGCAGCTTGAGGGTCATAAGTGAGAATAGAAAAGGTTTAGTGTATCTAGCTAATTTTAAATGCGACCTTGTTGACGAGCAATTTCGGTGTGTGTATCAATGTCATGTGCTTCCCATGGATAGCAAATCCACTCGTCACCGACGGTCTCAGCGGCGAAATAGAGACCTTGGTCAAACATTTCTTGGGGCAAATCAGCCTTTTTGGGTTTGGTCTTGTTGTGAAGGACAAATACTGAAATAATTGTCTTGTCGGTACGACCAAGCTTGGTAGCCAGCTCATCCAGATCCTTTTGCAGTTCGGTAACGGCGTAGTGTAAAGTAGTACGGGTATCGTCTACCTCATCTACAATCAAAATGTGCTTGCCAATGAGCTCAACTTTGTGCTCTTGCAACGAAGAAAAATCAAGCCACTGAGTGCGGACTACTTCTTTACCAATCTTCTCCTCGTAGTCGGCAGTTCCAAATGATTCGTAAAGACTAAGGCCAATCGCCTGAATGGGGATATTGGGACTTCCTTGTGCTTTGAGGAAAGTACGCAGAATACGGGCAGGAATGAAGCCACCGCCACCAATAGCTACAATAACATTGGGATGGAATTTAGGAAGAATCTCCTTTGCACTTTCTTGGCACAGTTTGTGCACCCACTCGTATGAAATGTATACTTTATCAGACATTTAAAAAATTTGTCAGGTTGGAGGATCAGTTTGTTTTTTTGCGGTGGTGTATAGTTGGCATTATGGCAGTGAATTCTATCCAGAGCGGGGAGCGGTAAAATTTGGTTGGACGCATAAAATATTGGGAAATACTCGGCATGTGTTGAATGGTTTTATTAGATGATTGATGTGCGCTGGGCGGTAGTTGCATGTGCATGCATTGGAGGTGCATATGATCACCGCACACAATAGACTAGATGAATTCAAAGTATTTTTCACGTTTATATGACTCTGCCGTATTTCAAATCATGGTCCTAGTTGCCTCCACGTACTTTTTTTCGCTTTTCAGTGCCAATAATTTTATGATATCAGCACGTGCTCGCGACCCCCATTGAATTTCCGGGTTCAATATATGCGCAACAAAATTAAGACAATAATCTAATCTATATGAGTATAATGCCCTAGTGCTTGTTTGTTTGTTTTTTTTCTCTTAGTACTGCAAGCCTACAATTTATCCCAAAACGACTGAGGCTGCTTGTCGAGCTCAGTAAATCCACCGATAAACTTTCCATTCGAGTAAACATAAGGAACAGTCTTTTGGCCCGTTGCTTTTGTTAATTCAGCTTGAAGCTCGACGCCATCCTTATGAGCATTAAGTTGGAGGATCTCCGGCTGGATATCATTCTCCTTGGCGAGTTCAATGGCATTGATACAAAAGGGGCAGGTAGTCTTTACTGCTAAAAATAGTGGCTTCTTGGTAAGGGGCAATAAAACTTTCGACAGCATCGGGTATTTTCTGTAAGTTTGGGGTAAAGTCAATGGTAGTAAGGACAGGATAATTTCCCGGGGGCAGGGCAGGGCAGGGGGGTGTTGCGGTAACTGAGGAATGTGTTGCTTGGCGTCAAGGATCGTACTCAAAAGTGAATGTATTGGGGCATTGGGGTATAGGCACAACAAAAAAAGTACTAAACTAGATAAATTAAATTCCACCAGTCGTGAAACTGAGTTGTTTGCGACTCGTCGACTTGACTCGTCTACCTGACTCGCCCTGCCATCCAGTGTGCGCTTACATGGGCCTGTTCACTGATAAGCCGTATACGGCAATTACTGGTAGCATTGAACGCATCTGCGGTCGAACAAGTTCTGATGAGGATGCAGGAGATGTACTTGAGCTGATTGAAATCATCCAGATTGGCAAAGGCCCCGGTTACGCCGAGGCGGGGCGAGCACTGCGAAAGCAGCTCAAGCATGGCAGTTTGAAGCAGCAGATCCGCGCCCTGTGGCTATTGGAGATGCTCATGGACAATGGCGGCAAGCACATGCCTGAGTTGCTCGACGATCCAGGAATGGGCGACCAAGTAGTGCTGCTGGCCCGCGATGGCGACAAGCGGTGCAAAAAGGCTGCTCAGGCGGTGTTGAGTGGTTGGAAACGGCGTGATGACCCGCGGTTGACTACGTGGGCCGCCCAATTGTTTGGTAGATCTCGTACTACAAGCAGAGCTGCTGCTACCACTCGAGCGATCCCCGACAGTCACTACTCCGACGATGATGACGACTATGAAAGCTACTCCCGAGGTCGCGGCGGCCACTCGCGGACTCCTTCACGGGCCGATAGTCGCTCGCCTTCTCCTATCAATATTATGGGCGGTTCAATCACTAGTACAATGGCCACTGCCCACACAATAGCGACCCGATTGTCTGAAGCGGTTATCACTCATCCAAACCTGCGCCAGAGCACCGAGGCTCGAGGTTACTTTAAACAGGCCAAAGACATGCGTAAACGAGTGATCAATCTAATTCATCAAGATAATCCCCAAGTACAAGAGTACTTGGACCGGCTATTGACGGTAAATGAAGAGCTCGTCACGTCGTTGCAAGCCTATGAAGAAGGTCTTGATGCCCCGGTGCGTACTCGTACCCCGAGTCCACCACGTAGCCCCGTGCGTAGTCCCGTGCGTAGTCCCGTGCGCACACCCCGCACACCACAACGCCGTGTACCATCTCCATCTCCTTCCCCCTCGCCCGAACCAAGCATTCAAGATCCCGACGACCCATTTGCCGATGTAAACGAGTCGCAAGACGCCCCACTACATAAACCAATGTGGTGATTTCTACAAAAATTAATTGTACTATATATATATAGCATCAAGTCTAGTTTTGTCGCTGCTGTCAACGGGGAAAGTAGTGGTTGCTTGGTTACACATCTGTAGCGACAAATACACCCCATGGTAACGTCTTTGGACCAATTACGACAAAAAGATACTCATCAATAGCAGTGATCCATACTCTTGAATCATCCAATTGAAGACCAGTGGGCCCTTTTTGCTTGTTGTAGGCGCTAGCGGCCAGTAGTGCATAGAGCTTTGCGTTGGGGCACTGGCCTGCCGCAAGTAGTAAAACACCTTCAGAATTGGCAAGGATTGTGCATTGTAATTGTGAATTTGTTGCAAGGGCTCTCTCCAGCAGCGCAACCGCTGGCTCGGTACTGAGCATGAACTGTGGCAAATGCGCCACACGCGCTCAAATAGGCCAGTTTGTGCATCGCTGTTCAAATCCCCATTTATGTGTTTTCGCGCGGTTGTTTTGCGCATAAAATGACTATTAATACATGCATTGGCAAAGAAAATTGCAAGGTTTCTGTCAATTGTGATTTACATGCCGAACACTGCGTTTACCCCACTTTTGCAAATCCTCCGACTGCGAGTCGTCAGGCCCAAGCAGGCGGCTAGGCGTCATCAAAAAAATATATAATAATCTGTAGCATTGAATTGTGATAAATGCCAATTTGTAACCGAAAATCACTCGGGCTCAGCAGGGCACTCCGAGCTCGGGCCGCCAACCGTCCTCCCCCACACGCATACCCGCGCAGATGCACAACCCATATGCATATCAATAGTGACATGTATATATACATATATATAGATGACCATTGGACCCGGCGCCAACATTTATGCTCAACAAACGTCTGGCTACATTAGTACCTCGCTACACCTCCAGAATGTCTTCTATAATGACCGATAATGCGCGCCCCAATGTGGATAAAGAAGTTCAAGACATTGCCGATTATGTGCACGACTTTAAAGTTGAGAGCCCCGTGGCATGGGAGACGGCTCGCCTTTGCCTGCTCGATACGCTTGGATGCGGCCTTGAAGCGCTCAAATACCCGCAACCCAATGCGATTGTCAAGCCCGTCGTTCCTGGCACTCACGTCCCCAACGGAGTGCGGGTCCCTGGTACCGAGCACGTATTGGATCCAATTCGAGGTGCTTTTGCCATTGGTACAATTATTCGTTGGCTCGATTTTAATGACTGTTGGCTTGCTGCTGAATGGGGCCACCCATCGGATAACTTGGGCTCAATCCTTGCGGTCGCCGACTGGCAAACCCAGCTTTACAAGAGCACCGACGGCCGTCAGGGCAAACTCTTCAAGGTCAAGGATGTCCTAGAGGCCATGATTAAGGCCCATGAAATCCAGGGCTGTTTGGCGCTTGAGAATTCGTTTAATCGGGTTGGTCTCGACCACGTTGTACTCGTCAAAGTCGCATCGACTGCTGTTGTAGCCAAGATGCTGGGATTGAACAAAGAGCAGACAGCTGATGCTGTTTCTCAGGCTTGGGTCGATGGCCAAAGCCTCCGTACGTACCGCCACGCCCCCAACACGATGAGCCGTAAATCGTGGGCCGCAGGAGATGCGTGCTCGCGGGCAGTTAACCTCGCATTGCTCGTCAAAGGTGGTGAAGGCGGAATGCCCTCGGTCTTGTCTGCAAAGACTTGGGGCTTCTATGATGTTTTGTTCAAGGGCAACCCATTCAAGTTCCAACGTCCCTATGGCTCGTACGTGATGGAGAATGTATTGTTCAAAATATCATTCCCCGCTGAATTCCACGCTCAAACCGCCGCGGAAGCAGCGCTTATCATCCACGGTAAACTCAAAGCACTTGGAAAGACTACTGATGATATCAAGCATATTCGAGTGCGCACTCAAGAAGCGGCGATGCGGATCATCGATAAAAAGGGGCCCTTGCACAACTATGCCGATCGTGACCACTGTATTCAGTATATGATTGCTATCCCATTGATTTATGGCCGGCTTACTGCCGACGACTACAGTGATGAGGTTGCTGCTGATCCCCGCATCGATGCGCTTCGCGAAAAAATGGAGTGCGTCGAGGATAAGACATACTCGCAGGAATACCATGCTCCCGATAAACGTTATATTGGTAATGCCCTTCAAGTTACCTTGAATGATGGTACTGTGCTCGATGAGGTCGCCATTGACTATCCGCTTGGCCACCGCAAACGCCGCGAAGAAGGTACCCCCGTGCTGCTCGAGAAATTTGAACGTCATTTGCGTGGCCGTCTTGACGAAACCAGCGTTGATAAAATCCTCAAAGTTTCCGGTAAAAATGTCGGCGACGTTGATGTCGATGAGTATGTTGCTCTCTACACTAAATAGGAAGAATGGGAAAAAGAGAATTATATACTTATATGTTGCTCTATAGTTTAATCCGCGTCGGGCTTAGTATTAATCGATTGTAAAGTACTCAGGTTTAGCGTCTGGCCCTTGTTTTTAAGTTTATGAGTCCGTTTGACGAATCCATTTTCATCCTTTGCCAGTTGCTTCTTGACCTTTTTGGCTGGGGCTTTTTTGGCCGGTTGAGACAGTTGGGGCTTTGGCTTTTTAGCATCTTGCTCATCGTTGGTGTCACCGTCGTGGGCTTCATGTGCTCTCTTGGCCATTTTATGCATGGGGGGACTCTGATCAGGAGCCCTTTGAATTTTTACCTTTGGCTTTTGCTCGTTTGATTTCGTTTCCTCGTTGCGATCTTGTTTAGGTTCCTTTTGGGGTGCCCTTTGGGGTGCCGTTTGAAGAGCCTTTCGAGCAACCTCCTTGAGCTCCTTGGGCTGATTTTTACCCGTCTTTGCAAGAGATTCAAGCGCAGTTGACGCAGCACGGCCAGCAACAATCGCAGTAGGATTCTTGAGCATCTCTCGAGCGAGATTTACAGAGCCACTCGTCAAGTATTTACGATTGGGTCCAATCTTTTGTGACAATAGCATCTTTAGCTCCGCTCGATAGCCCTTGAGTTTGCGTTCAGATTTTGTTTCTTGTTCCTGGTCCGAAAGCTCAAGGCCCAAGTCTTCCGCAGCCTGAGCCTCCCAGGCCTTTTTCTTGCCTTCATGAGTGCTTTTATTAACTGCATCAGCAATCCTTTTCGCTAGAATCACCCTCTCTCTAAGCCTATCGAGAATATCATACTCAACATCAAATGGTACGGGCTTTGTCTTTACAAGCTTGCAGAGCTTGGGCAAAGCAGTAGAGGCCTCTTCGGGTGAGCAAAGCATCAAAGAAACACCTGCTTTACCAGCACGAGCAGTACGACCAGAGCGGTGCACGTACATATCAGCTGTGCGAGGAAGGTTATAGTGAACAACATGGTCGACTTCAGGCACATCAAGACCGCGGGCGGCTACATCTGTAGCGATAAGAATAGCATTGGGAGTATCTCTAAATCTTTCAATCGACCGGAGACGTTGCTTCTGGACCATATCACTATGTACTCCAAATGCTGGTTGGTCCATCTCTTTCATTAAAGGGGTGATACGCTTGACTGCGTCGATACTGTTGACAAACACAATGGACTTTCCTGGGTAAATTAGTGCAAAATAATAAAGGTAAATATCTTTTTCTTGGCCTGGGCATTCCATGATCGACTGGACAATCGCGCTGGCGACGGCGTCTTTGGGGTCGGCGTCAATAAATAAAGCATTTTTACGCAAGGCCAGCTTTGTTTCGAGCACTTGACGAATATCCTGGGGGGTGTTTTTACGGAAAACTTTTTTACGAGAATCGAGCTTTGCCCAGTACTCGGGATCAAAAGTGGCACTAAACACCATTGTTTGTCGTTTCGCCCGTCCAATTTTAGCAATAATGTTATCAAGATCCTCAAAAGAATTGTTCTGCACTAGACGATCAGCCTCATCTAGAACCATTGTAGGGATTTTTTGGTAATTAGAGATTTGAGATGCGGGCATCTTATCGAGTACATCATAGAGACGGCCGGGGGTTCCTACCACAATCACAGGATTGCGCTCCAAAAGACGCAATTGCTTTTGGTACGCAAGACCACCTGTTACCGTTACGCATCCGCTAGTATTTCCCAACTGACACTTTGAGATCACGGCATTCAGATGGTCGCCGATTTGGTGAGCAAGCTCACGAGTAGGAGCAATAATTAGCGCCTGGGGAACACCAGGAGTACCTTCGTTAATATATGCATCGATTATTGGCAACCCAAACGCTAAAGTTTTACCACTACCAGTACTGGCCTTACCAATAAGGTCAAGGCCCTTTAAGGCAGGTGGAATTGCTTGTTTTTGAATTTCAGTGGGGTTGGAAAACCCAAGCTCTTCAAGTGCTGTATATAAAGCCGGACTCAAGCCAGGCCAATCATTGAGACTTTGTAACAGCCGTTTCGGTTCTGGGGCATCCTTAATGGCACTAAAGTCGACAAAATCGACCGGTGCCTTGGATTTTTCCCCATCAGAAATCTCTTTTAATCCCTTGGATTTATTCTTGGTTGGCTTGGCCGAGGATGAACTTGTCGCTGGTTTTTGCGATTTTTCAGGCTTTTGAGTTGCCTCAATAAATTTTAGAGTTCCGTCAGACTTATCAACACCGTAACCATCGATCTCTTCAAGGCCATAAAACACCCCATCATCGTCTGGATTTATATCCCCGAAATCATCAGTGATTTTCGCCCATTTTAATTTATCCACTGCTTTCATTTTAATTTTTTTGGGGGTAGGGGGAGAAGGTCGGTGGCGATAAGCGGTGGCGGTAGACATGTGTGCGGTTTTGTCATCCAAAAACTCGAGGACATTTAAAGTCCCCGGGGGGGCGTTGCAGTTGCAGTTTCCATAACCACTCTTAAATCATGTCTAAAATTGTGAAATCTGCAGATCAATGGAGGGCAATCCTTACCCCCAAGCAATTTGAGGTTTTGCGCAATGGTGCCACTGAAGCCCCCAATTCGGGAAAATATAACCATTTCTCAGGAAAAGGCACCTACAATTGTGCTGCCTGTAAATCGCCACTATACACCTCGGATACCAAATTCGATTCTGGGTGCGGCTGGCCTGCTTTCTACAAGGCAATTCCCGGAGCAATCACTCTGCTCAAGGATAACACTATGGGAATGACTCGCACAGAGATGCGATGTGCAAAGTGCGATGGCCACCTCGGACATGTTTTTTACGATGAAGGCTTCAAGAATCCCACCAATGAACGCCATTGCGTAAACTCAGTATCGCTGGAGTTTCAAGACAAGTAAACGGCCGGCCCCAAGTGCAACAAACAAAAGTTGTGCATCGACATTCTTTTACTCGCAAACTGATATACATATATAAAAGCGATCAAGTATATGATTTTATTGAATATCTAGGCTTCGGCAAAGATATCGTCTGGGATGTCCTTCTTTGGCAAGATCTCGATCCAATATCCGTCAGGATCAGAAATGAATGCAATAAACTTCATTTTACCATCCTTGAGATCTTTGATAACTTTGACACCCTTGGATTTAAAGTGCTCAATGGCTTTAGCAACATCATCGACAGCAATACCAAAATGACCAAACCCTTGGGGCTGTGAATTGCCATTATGGTAGGCAAAATCCTTGTCTTCTTCAGTGCCCCAATTATAGGTTAACTCAATAATACCTTCCCTATCAGACATTGCTTCAGGGGCATTAGGCACCGGGAATGCGAAAAAATATAGTGTGAACTTTGCTGCCTCGTGTTGTCTAGTTGCAATAAGTTCCATACCCAGAATGTCTTCGTAAAACTTAATACTAGCGTCACGATCCTTAACCCGGACCATTGAGTGATTGAACCGAGTGCCATTACCAGTGCTATTCTGGATGAGCTCAACCCAGTACCCATCGGGGTCAAGAGCAAACGCAATATTCTTTTGACGTCCATCAGTGAGTTTTTTTTGGAACTTCACGCCCTGATCTTCAAGATCATTGCAAAACTTTTCAAGGTCGTTGACGCTAAAGCACACATGGCCAAATCCGCGATGAGGCTCTTTGTTTCCATTGTTGGCAACAAATTGCTTTTCTTGGGCATCGTGGTTGTGGCAAAGCTCAAGAATACCTTGGCGTTCATACCACGGAGTATCCTTGGCCACTGAGTGAGGGCCATTTATGCCGAGAAAGTAGTTTGTAAACCCAAGCGACTCGACGGGCATCTTTGTGAGAAGGTTCATTCCAAAATGTTTGCCATACCAAGCAAGAGAAGCGACAGGGTCTCTAACCCGCAACATCGTATGATTCAACAGCGACATAATAAATGGTTTTGAATCATCTACCAAGACTCGGCTTTTTATATATAGGCGAGGCCAAACGGCCAGGGTTTGGGCTTGCTCTCAAAATGATACTTGCTAGCCCATTGCTTGCTCTACTATTTATAGTTGATACCATATATTAACTCTTATCACTAAATACTAACGCTTGCAGGTGTTTGACTAGTCGCTACTATCGGTACTTGTACTCATTGCTTGATTCGGCGGTGCTATGCCCACTCATGCACGGTCTTGCATACTTGCCGCATGCTTCTAGTATAGTCTTTTTTATGATCTCCTTGAGATCGACAAAGTTCTTATCGCTAATAACTAGTTTGTTGGTTTTAATATAATGATAGAGTTTTATTTAGTGGGGGAAAATGGAAATGAGTCGCTAGCAGTGCAGTCTACTGGTTCCAGCTTAAATACGTATGGTCACCAATTCGTCTTGGCCGCACAATATGGTGGATGAGGAACGCAAGGCCAAGTGCACAGCTAAGTCCTGCAACCACTATATAGGCGATACCAAGGAAATTGTTCTTACCACCAATAGCAGACCTTGTCGATAGCAGCAACATTTTTTTACCGTCGTATTCAGTGGTGTCAAAGTTGAGCCCGATCTCCACCGAGTACGTGCCTGGCGACAGGGGCTGGTTATCATTGCGCAATGCCAACTTGCTAAATGTTGGCAGGCCAGCCGTGCGCATCCAGTTCTGGAACTCCTCCCATGTGCTAATATCGGGCAAATTCTCCTCGGTATAACCATTGGGGAATTTTTTCGCCCAGTTGGGCGGGGGCACAACCTCTGAAGCATTGTATTTAGTCTTTGTAAACCAATTCTTATCCGCTGACCACGCAATACCTTGGTTGGTCATTGTATAGTTTGTGCCATTGCTGCTCATTAGCGACGAATAGGTATCATTGAACATCGAGTTGGCAATGAGACCACATGGGTAGTATGGTTTACCACTTTTATCCGTAATCAACGGTTTGCAATCATCAGCAGAATTCAATTGTGAAGCAGTTTCCGCTTTGCCCAGTAATTGATCCTGGTTGTAACTCAGCACATAGCGACGGTGATTCTGGTAAAAATTGGTAAGACGGTAAAACATGTATACAGGTGCCCCCATTTCAGTAGGAATATCAAACCGAAGGGTGCATGTTTCGTTGTTGTCGGCCTTCCACTGCGGCTCCGCTGCCGGCTTGGCGCCACCTTTGAACGAATATTCGACAAGGCTCGCACTCATATCGGTGAAATCGGACGATTGCTGGGCACAGTTTGTATAATCAAGCAAGATTTCTTGCACATCCGATGATGCCTTTAGTAAAAGTCCGCCAAACAGAGCAAACAAGCATGTTACGCCAAAGAACAGCGGCAGCACGGTCTTAGGGGTTAGCACAGGCTGCCACGCCTTGAGACGTTGCTGGCGGAAAGCGTTATTGGGAGGACGGCGGCTCTTGACCTTGGGCGCGACCCTTTCGCTTTCGCTGTCGCTATCCATGATAAGTCAGCTGTAACCGTTCCGGATCGCCAAGCCTGGTCGGCACCAGTGGCTGAGGGTGGTGGCTGTGGCGTATGCAGCCATCTGCAGACCAACATCCTCAATCGCCGCACTCGCGGCTAATATTAGTACACGGTTCATCTCGCTTTACGTCGCCACGATTAAAGGTTTTTTATTTTTATTTGCAATGAAAATTTGCCGGGAAAAGACCCGTGTTGAATGCCAAGGCACTGATGGCTTGCTTTGACTGTAAGTTAT
>JAKTWR010000094.1:0-22728 GCA_030582415.1 Wickerhamiella vanderwaltii | reverse complement strand
CCTTGGGTCTCTTCAAGCTTTTTGGTGTACCGCTTCGTACGGGAGGCGACCAGCGCCTCTTGTTTTTTTTTTTTTTTTGAAATACTTTATTCTAGAGACATATAGGTCTCCGGCGCAGCGTAAGGCTGGCCGTTCTATTAGCACTACATAAGTCTTGGAATGATATATGGCGTGAATGCGCGCATCAGCAGCTGGAGCTTGTCACGTGACTGTGACTGACATTGTCATTATTTCTTTGAAAAAATTTTCGAAGGTTGTCCCTGTTAGCTCAATTGGCTAGAGCGTCGGACTTTTAATCCGAAGGTTCTGGGTTCGACCCCCAGGCGGGGAGACTTGGAAGAGTAAAATCTTCTTTTTTTAAATTTTTGAAACGGCTGATTTCGGCAGGTTCGCAGTGTTTTAAAAAGTGTAATTGGTTTTCTGACCTGGCCATCGACCATAGATAACTGAAGTGGTTCTATGGAAGCGCTGTCCACAAGCCGGGACCCTAAATAACTTGCCTTAGAGTGCTACAACATTTTACTGGATAGTTCAACATTCAAAAGAAATAAATACATAAATAGGAAAGTATACTCAAAATATCTGATAATCGTGCTGCAGGCATTTAGCCAGGGTAGGAGAACGAGAGAATTCCCAGGTGCAAAGATTTCCGCCCTGTTGCTGAGGCATTGAGTTCCAACTGTGGGCCATTGCCACTCATAAAGTTGTATATTAAATGGGATAACCGGGTACTGCGTAAGGGGATGTCACTGTATCGATACATATAATCAATCCAAGAGCCAGCATATCAGACTCTCGACTATCGTCCTGAGATTCCACAATGAAGACTGGGACATAATTCCGTATCTTTGTACGTACCTCGAGCAATACTCCTCCATGATCGTCCGCTACTTTATACGTCCCCGACCTCATACTTCCAGTCACAGGTAAAGTGCAATCATGCAGTTCAATATCATATTTATGCCTGCCAAAAAGCCTTTTTTGTTTGATTTTTGCGTACTGAAATCCTTCCAATTTGACATTGTAGCTGATTTTCCAGGACCCTGTCTGCTTAATATCGGAGAGCTGATTGCCCTCTGAATCATATACCATTAAATGGCTCTTCGTACCCTTTGATCGCATATTTATGGTGTAGATGGCAATGCCATCATCGTCTCTCACACTAAAATATCCCATTGGGTCGTTGATTTTATGAAGAACTTCCAATTTGCGGCTCAACATCGATAGTCGACAACTGGTTGAAGATTACACTACATATGCGGATCTCTAAAAGTCGTTTGCTGCTACCCCCACCCATAGTGCATTCTTGCTCACATAAATTGAAATAGCTTCTACAGAGCTCTGAACCTTTCATTCTGGACTCGTGATAGTAGAATAGCGATTGAGATCGGCTCGACTCGCCGTACCTTGGTAATATATACTTATCAAGCTTGCTCAGTTAGTTCCGCCCTATTGTTGGGATTCGAAGATTTTTTATTGACCAGTAGCTGTAAAACTTAAATATGGTAGTTAGTTGAAGGAACTAGTTTTGCTTCCAAAGCCAAGCCCACAACACATCAGCAAAAAACAAGGATGCAGCCGCAACTAAGCCCCATTTTCTATCCCCAAGCTTCTAGCCAATAAATCACTTCTTTCAAAATTATTCGTTCAATCATTTAGTTGCAGGATTTTTCTGAGACAACAACGATGCGTCTGCAGATAAGCTGCGCAGGGGAGGCTAAAAGGAGAGCCTTTTTACAGATTTGGGAGAGTTATTTACGAGACGGAACTATTATGATTAGCTCGATTCCACATTGCTGAGCATCAAAATTCACGACAATAACACGGACGGTGAAACATTTCACACTTGCGTGCCACGATTATTGTGCATCACGGTATATCCCTTGACCCAGGCCCCCTTGTCTATAAGCTCAAAATATCCAATACAGAGCAGTGCCCGTTGGCGGATAAACGTGAACTAATATATAACTTTTTGACTATTTTTCATCGAAACGATACGCTGCTATGAATACGGCACACGGTGTGTAGCTTGTCCGTATACCTCGCTTATGCAGGTCGGAATACTTAGTGACTACTAGCAACAGTATGGCAAATATCGTAGCTGGGGGGGGGGGCATAAAATGCCGGCGAAAAAAAAAGGACGTAGATGATCGCATACTTTTGACGTTTACTTTACTAGGGCTGGCACCTTGATTTCCATTAGCGAGGACGATCCTCAAATCTGGCCACACCTGCAATGCTTCGCACCAAAGATGCCCCAAAATACCCCACCAGTACCGCCAACTTTTATTTTTTTCCTCGAGAATCGATGAAATTAATGTGTGCCATTCGAATATACTGCCTCAAAAACGAACTTGCTGCTCTATTTGGAGTTTTTCATCATGTACCTGAAACCCCTTGTCTCTGTTCCTGCGTGCATAGGAGGCGGCCATCTGCTGCCTATATAAGTTGCCAGGGCTGCCTTAGATTATGGTCATTGGCGAAGAGGAGCGAAGGTTTTAAAAACCCTCAACCAGGATCTTCGATACGCAGTGAGGACAGGGGGCAAGGGGCAAAAGGTAGGCTTACTCGTAGCAAGCTGTCAAAGATGCCTTGGCAAACATGGTCTAAAGTTATCTTTTTTGTATCATTATGTAGAGTGAGTAATAAACGCTACTGAAGCGTCAATTACTGACACTACTGATGATATAAATTTGTTAGCTTTCCGATCATATATGCAATATGAATAGCTTGAAAGGGAACCAAAGATTATTTAGGAATTGCGAGTTATTGTAGATAAAAGATAACCGCGTAGTTAAACCGCCCAAGAATGAAAGCCACAAATAATTTGTATTTGCTCTCTTGGACCACGCCTAGAACCTACCACGTCTGGAACGTGGAACACGCCGCCCCACCGTGCATGCTTTTGCATAAACTTACATGCGCATGCACTGCTATTCCCCTGTGGAGACGTGCGGTGAAGTTAATGGCATTGATATATAGACATGTGACATGTGAATATTGGTGGAAACCGCAACACATTAACGAGTGAATCGAAATTTGGGCAATTAGTAGCCACGTCTCACCGCAGGTCACGGTATGGCAGCTCCGGGGGAGCTTCCTCTGGGACAATTTTAGTCGCTTTGACACCATTGGCTGCCTATTATTCCATCTCAATTTACAAAAACGAATACTATTTGGAGCATCCCCAGTAGGATATTGCGAAACTGGTACTGCAAAATAGTGCGTCATTCATGCATAGAGTTGCTTGCGCAATATGCGCGAGGGGAGCAAGACCGCGCATATTGCTGTTGCATTGCTACGAGTATAAAAGGCCGGGGTTTGGCAGTAATGCTGTACAAACTTAAATATGTCTGACGATTTGCGCAAGGATTTTACTGAGAAAGCCAAGGAGTTCATCACTCCCCAGGATGCTAAGTCTGACGGTCAAAAGGCCAAGGAGAGCGTTACCAACGCCGCCGACAAGTTTGGAAGCAGTGCCCAGCCCGATACCACCAAGAGCCTCCCTCAACAGGCCTACGACAAGGTCAAGGAAGCCTTCTAATGGTAGTCTTCTAACTTTATAGCTATTGTAGTGTACCTCTGAATTATACTTTGCAAATGAATTGAGCCGCTGTAGCGGAAAACGGGACCGTGAACTCTAGTGGAGTGCAGATTGCAGGTAAGTGATAAAGTTAGTTGTGTTGGTATGTCGACAGCTAGATCTGTGTAGAATGACGAAGGGCACTTAACTGTAGCCATCCCTGCCTCTTGTACCGAGTAGCTTGTGACAATTCGCATAAATCCATCTAATTTAAATGGTTGTAATGTTTAAAGAGCCCCACATCTTCTAACCCTTTTGCTCATGCTAGGCAGAAAAAGTTAAAAGTCTCGCCCATGAGCCACACTAACTGGGCCAAGCACAGCACGAGGAAACCCGAGAAGAGTAGCTTGCTAAATTAAGAATTTTTTCATTGGTTTCCTACTCACTAGTCCTCAACTATTGGATCTGTCAATTTGGCGTTATGCGGGGCCTATCCATTTTAAGCGTGTGTGAGGCTCGCCAAGTAGTGATGTTACGTGCGTGTACATAATGCCTCACTGGCATGCATGATACTCGCCAGGAAGAATCACGAGGGAATTATAAGCAATATCAATAAACAGGGAAATCTATAGACGATTATCAGGACTTGGACTCTGTTTCCTGGTAGAGGGGCGCGGCTGGCTCCTGGGAAACAGCCGTAGCAGTGGGTTCATACGGGTTTGA
This sequence comes from Wickerhamiella vanderwaltii, assembly GCA_030582415.1. Classification (NCBI taxonomy): domain Eukaryota; kingdom Fungi; phylum Ascomycota; class Dipodascomycetes; order Dipodascales; family Trichomonascaceae; genus Wickerhamiella; species Wickerhamiella vanderwaltii. The sequence continues at coordinate 18,482 of JAKTWR010000094.1, read as the reverse complement.
GACAGGCACAGGCTGACGAGCAGAGTGGTCCTGGGCTGTGTACTGATAGGAACCAGCAGGCGCTTGTTGTTGCATTGGCTGGCCCTGGTGGTGGTATTGGGCCGGATACTTATCTTCCCTCAATACAATTACAAGCGCATATATGAGGCCAGGTAGATAAAACAGGCAAGTAAGAAGGAAGCAGAGCACCGCATGGGCACCGCATCCTTCCTTAACAAGAACAGCAGCCCAAGGAAGCAGTACGGCGATAATCACAAGTAAGAGCCTTTGTTGATCAGAGTCAGATCGCATCTGCGGTTGTGGAGGGGGCTGTGCTGGCTGAGACATGGATTTGTGGCCGCAAAAATACGCAGTTTATGGGGCTTGACTGCTTTTTATAAATTATTGCTTATTCATTCGCTCATGTATATATCCTGCACGCGTAAATGCACTGCATACATAAAAAGATGGTGCTAATGAGTGGCCGCACTTTTACCAAGAGTTTGGAGGGAGGTGGATGGCAACTCAATCGATTTTAATGCTTAATATCTACTGTGGGCCAAGTAATTTTCCCTCACAACTAAGCGCTATTTATGCTAAATCGGTTGAGGTGGCAACAAAAATAACACAATTCATGTTCCACAAACAAACTGTGTGCCAGAGTGTAATCGTAATAATTCATAATCATGGGCTTAACTATCTTTGCAATCTTTTTTTCCCATTATAGCTCAACCTATATCTTTGTAACTGTGACTGAAAACAAGATGGGCAAGGGTATGCGCGCAGTCGTACGCACGCCCCGACCCTGGGCAAAACAGGTCAATCCTCGTAGTCAACACTTTATTGGCGCGCCCCTCTGTGACTGTACCTGTATCACTATCTAAGCATTCCATTGCCTCATCTCACCCTGCGCTTTCTATTCTTATTGTCGCAGGGTCGTTACTCATCTGCTGTATGCTATACCTGCATAAGCGTGATGCATTAGTATGCACAGTCGCGACCCAAGCGGACTGGTCGTGATAACAACCAGGAGGTGAAAACTTTTTTAATGATTCAATTCTTTACCGTCAAGAGTCCTATCTTTGCGCGTGAAATGCGCTCTCTGGTATCTATAGGATGTTGTCATTCGATCATCGGTTATGGCAGAGGTTTTCCTTGAGTGCCATATCCTATTCACTTTGTGTTAGCACAGAGCTTAACCTGTTAATCTTGTTTAAACAGGTGGATCTCAACGGTTGTTTGAGTAAGTTAACCAACGACCCACGGTAACCTTACCCTGGAGACATGCACCTAGCCATCGCTGTTTCAGTAGCTCATAGATAGCACTGTTACCGGTAATTGGCGCGAAATAGGAATATAAATTGTTATGCTAATTTCTATTTTCTCTCTCTGTAGCGCAAATATTAGGTTTTAGGATACTCAAGTACATACAAATGGACGGCGATTTTTATGGCTCTCGAAATCGGCTCAAATGTTCATTAAACAAAATCTGACCGGATATTCAACAAACCGTAAAATGACAAAAGCTGGTACGCATCAAACTCAAGTGGCCCTAACCAGCAGCGCAAGAATGTGGCTGATTAGCATGAGCGCCACAAAATTCCCCAGGTGATAAAACGAGCGTTTGGCAGTTGCATCCTTTAGTCATATTTTTTTAGTCGTTTATCATGGCGGTCTGTCCAACTTGCCAGAACCAAGCAGAAAGAGAACCTGAAACAAACGAGTTGGTATGTACCCATTGTGGTGTTACCCTAGACGATTCTCGGATTGTATCTGACGTTACATTCGCCGAGACTTCCAGTGGTAAAGCGGTTGTTACTGGTCAATATGTCGCCAATGATCAAGCTGGTGTAGTAGGAAACTCAGTTTATGGTCAACAGGCTGGCGAATCGCGTCGTCAAACCATGGAAAAGGCCCGTGGCCGCATGGAAAGAATTGGCCGTCGAATCAATATCCCCGACCATATCATTGAAGGAGGCGTTCGCTTCTTCCGATTGGCCCTAACGTCCAATTTTGTTAAAGGACGCCGCTCTCAACACGTTTTATGTGCATGCTTGTACCTCAGTTGCCGTCTCGGTAATACAGACCATATGTTGATGGACTTTGCTGAAATCCTCAAAATGAATGTTTTTAATATTGGTGCTACTTATCTACAGCTTGTTCGTCACCAACATATTGAGAAATTGCCCGTTATCGACCCAGCAGTTTATATCCAGAGATTTGTTGCCCAACTCAATTTTGGAATCGATGGTTCAAGACGTGTCGTCAATGATGCAAGACTATTAACACAACGTATGGGCAAAGATTGGCTTCAACAGGGACGCCGTCCTGCCGGTGTCGCTGCTGCTTGTATCCTTTTGGCAGCACGAATGAATAATTTCCGCCGATCGAAAGCAGAGATCGTCCAAGTTGCAAAGATCGCTGAAGAAACGCTTCAACGTCGTCTAAATGAGTTTAAAAATACTCCTGCTGGAACCCTTACTGTATCCGATTTCCGTGATACTAATGTTGATTCCGCCGCTGATCCACCATCCTTTACTCGCCATCGTGAACTCGAGAAGCTCTATGCGGAGAAAAGGGCTCGTGAAGAAGAGCGCGAGCTACTTGGACTGGATACAAAAGATATATACCTTGACAAGGAGCTTGAATACCTTGCTCGCGAACTAGATCAGGATGACGGAGAAACAATTGCATTGAGCAACGACGTAGAAGCAGTTTTGAAAATTCCAGAGCTTCAGTCTGCATATGAAGAACTCGACAAGTATGAAAAGGAAAAGAGGGAAGAAGAAAAGGCAAGAAAAGAGAAAGAAGCTAAAGAAAAGGCAGAGGCTTCCAAGAATGCTAAAGCTGTTAAGGGTACTCAAGATGGTGAAGATCAGAAAGAAGATACCAATGCTGATGCCGAGCAAAAGAAGGATGACGACGTTGATGCTGGTCAGAAGAAGGACGATGGCGTTGATGCCGGCCAAAAGAAGGACGACGATGTTGATACCTATCAAAAGAAGGACGACAACGTTGATGCTAGTAGTAACGGACTGGATGATGACCCTGACATCGCTGACCCAGATATTGTCCCTCCAGTAATTGAACGTATACCTGATGAAGAAGAAGACAGGCAGGTTGCAACGTTCATGTATAGACAATCAAGTGTTAATCAAGACACTGCGGTTGCTGCGAGCGCACTTATACATTTGAAAAATGACCCGTCCGCCCCTGGCGAAGTGGAGAATGGAGCTGCTAAGGACGAGCCCAGTGAGAATGAACCAGAGGGCACTCAAACTGTCTCTAAGGATGATCATAAAGGTGAGGAAACCGCCGATAAAAATTCACAAGGCTCGATAAATGAGGAGGAGGAAGCGGCTTCTACTGCTGTTGATGAAGACGACGATAAACCTATGGTTTTGAAAGAACAGTCTGTTGTACCGGACGAAGCAGAAGTCATCCAAGAGCAAGATAATGAGACTTCTGAGCACAAAGAGGGAGATAAATCACAAGCAGAGGGCAACGATGAGGGCATTTTTGTTGATGCTTCTCCTAAAGAGGCAACCCCAGATGCGGTTGTTAAAGTAGCCGAATCCCAAGAACCTGCTGGTGAGATGACCCCTCCTGCGGCTACTCCTCGTCCTATCAAAACTGGAATTGGCCGCACTGAACGGTTTTTGATTGAGTTTCGCAAAAAAAGGGCGGCCCGTCTTGCTCTCGAAGCGCAACTAAAGCGTGAGGATAGTCAGCGACAACGCCAGGCTGAACAACAAGCTAGTCAAGAGGATGAAAACTTGAGTGACGTGGATGACGACGAGATTGAGAGCGTTTTGCTCACAGAGCAAGAAATCGAGATTAAGACTAGAGTATGGATGTCTATCAATCGCGAGTATTTGATTGATCAAGAGCGCAAGCGGCTGCGCGCAGAACATGACAAGGCCAATGGAATTGCAAAACCCCAGCGTAAACGCCGGAAGACAGATAAAAAACCGGGCACCCCTGGTGGTGCAAGCGCGGCTGATTCTGCTTCAAATATGGTTCGTGAAAAGGCCCCCTCGAGAAAAATCAACTACGCGGCTCTTAATTCGCTGTTCAAAAAGCCCAGCGAAAAGCCTGCTGCTTAGAATCTATTTAACATTGACATAATTTATTTCATTATTTATTGCTAAGAGGATCGCTCCTGGGCGTGCCCTTGCGCGCTCGACCGCCCCACTTTTGTGCCGTTTTTTAAAAGTTTGTGTAATTTTATAAATAACCTACTAACGCTTGTGTTTAGCTGGGGGGGACTGAGGGCTCTGTCTCTGTCTCATCGTCTTCATCAGATTCAAAAACCTGGTCATCGCAAGCGAGACGAGAATCGCCGAGCTCTATAGGTCCAGTAGCCACCACAGTGAACCGACGCTTTTGATCACGAAGCTGCTGTTTTACCGTAACCATGTCTTTAGGAACACGGTAAAACCAGTCAGTTTTCTCGTTGTACTTGTACAAGGCCCATTCAACGCCATATGGCTTGGGCTCTAAAACATACAGAGTGTGGAGGGGAACTTCCAAGTCTCCAATAGCATCGCGGCCAAGATTCATAAAGTATGCAAGCAGTACACGAGATATAACCCGGTGAGTAATTAGCAAACAATTATCCTGTAACCGCTCGAGCTCGACAATTACTGGTCGCAGGCGATTAATCACATCCAAGTAGCTTTCACCACCCCGTCCAGGGTACCGATAACGGATCTTGTCGTTCATACGAGCAGCATATTCATCAGGATACCGATCTTTGATTTGCTGGTATGACATTCCATCACAAGTACCCGCGTCGAGCTCATTAAGCATTCGCATCTGCTTGACATCAAACTTGTTTTCGTCAAAATGCTCGGCAGTCTGTTCCGAGCGCTTAAGCATAGACGTCCAAACACAGAAATTGATTTCTTCCGGTTCGTTCAAAGGAGTACCTGGTTGTGATCCCGTACGCTGTAGAATGTGAACATGCTCTTGAAAGCGGGCAAGTTGTTTTTTGCGGAATTCGCGCTGTTGGTGTTCCATAAACCGGGCCAGGGCAGCACTAAACTTGCGACCACGAGCAGTAAGTGGTGCATCACCTCCAATCAACCCCTTTTCATTATCGGTGGACTCACCATGTCTAGTAATCCAGATCTGGCGTTCGTCAAGATTGAAATTAAGCAAAAAGAAAACAGCCTGACCACTTAGGAATCCCTTGATATTACCACATTCAATCTTTTGGCCAACGTTGATCATTTTAATATACTGGAACTGGGGATTGGCCTCTTCCTCGGGACCAATTGTTTGATACACTTTTTCATAGTTCTTGAGACGTCCGAGGAAATCTTGAATAGCCTTTTGACGGTCCATGTGGCGGTAGTCGGGGCCACTCAACTTGAGACGCACATTGGCTTCAATAATATCAGAACGAGTACAAATGCTCTCCAGGAACAAGACTTTGAGCTTACCATCACTACGTTCATTGATACGATCCATTACACTACTGCGTCGGGCAATAGTGGTGTTGGTAGCATCCAAAATGCCGACCGATCCATCACCATCAAGAACATAATCGAGCAATTCGTTCAAAGTCTCAAATGCCCACATTTCACGTTTGGCGACTGTTTCAGCATTATCTGGGGAGAAAAAATCAGCATTGTGCGTAGTATCCTCATCTTCTTGGTCTTTTTTATCCTGTTGATTTTGTTCAGGGCCATCAGGGAGTGGGCGATGAGCAGGTCCAACATCTGGTTGGTACTTGCGTCTTGTGTTGCCAACATTGAAGATTCTACAGTCATGCTGCTGCCAGTTTAAGAATCTAGACAACTTTTTGGTCACGTACGATTTGCCTCGAGCTGGCAACCCAACCATAACAATCACTAATTTCGATCCTACATCACGACGAGCAATGCGGCCATCGGGGCTGATTTTCGAACGAGTGAGACCAGGAACATCAAGAGTAGTAGCTCTAGACCTCTGGGCACCAGAATGCATATTCGAGAGCGACACACTGGACGTTGCCCTGCTGAGCGGGTTCATCAACGGACTCTCAGCACTGGACGGATCTTTGGACGGGGTTCCCGGGAACTCCTGAGTATCGCCACTAAGAGACCTAACCTGTTGAGAGCTAGTGGAGCTCATTTGGTTGATTTTGTCCAGGCGGGACATCCGCCGCGTCATCTTGCGAGAGTTGTCGCCCACCATTGTGTATTTGGGAAAGTCTACGGATCAGTGTACGTAATCTGCGATCTCGATCTCAAAAGTGGGGGTCGTGCATGAAGCGGGCTATCCTGTGGCGGGGATGCGGTTTTCGCCACATTTAGCGGGGAGAAAAAGAAAAATGCCAATTGCAAAGTGTTTTTTGAGTACCAAATAGCGATTCAAAGGGTTTAAATTTTTAAAATAATGAACTACAAGTATTAGAACCATCTAAGATGTATAAACAACTGTCGAGATTTCTCGGTCAAATGGGCTGCTCTTCTCACAATCAATCCCGTTTCCAAGGTAGGGCAGGCTCATGGTCTGCAGCAGCATAGATACCTCCATAACCTCTAAAAGTATTCCAAGCCTCAATGTAACAAATTAGAGCAGTAGTAATTGCCATTTCGAGCTGAACCTCTTTTTCGTTGAGAATCAAATCAAACCCACGTTTGTTGGCAAACACCTTAACTTGACCAACTCGCTCACGAATCTCACTCTCCTTTTGTCCTACATTTTTCACTCTCTCGAGATATTGGCCTTTAAAAGTCCATTGGTACGTCTCTCCACTCTCAAGCTCAAACATGCGGTATTGGTCGAGGGCATCGACACGATGGCGCACAATATGCCAGCCAAGCTCACGCTCGCCTCCGTCTCTTGTTTTAAATAAAAGAACATTACTGCGAAGACCCGCTCGTATCGTTGCAATAGGCTTTTCATCGCCATTCATGTACATGCGGTATGCACCTTTAACTGCGCGAGACCGCGTCATGTGGTAGAGCTTCTTGTCGTAAGTAATAGCTGTGTGATCGCTATCGTCAAATACAGAAAACACCTTGGAGCCTGTTCCAAATTCCTTGCGAACAGCAAACGTCTTGGCATCAGTAAGAAGATCAACAATGTGAGGTGTGTAGTGACTACCATCGCGATGGACACTCATAATAGCATGGTGGATTTTAGAAACAGGGCCCATGAATGGGCTGAGAAGAAGTTCAACTGGCATTGTAAGAGTGATGAATATTACAGGGGCATGTAGCCACTGTTTTATATGAACGGACTCAGCAGGCCCTAAATAGAAATTACCTTGTGCTCTTACTCTAAATGAATATCATATTATAAATCTGTGCAACAAGTATGTATGTTGTCGCACCTTACCCCGCAAATGGAAGGTGCTTCACGATTTGTAGGTGATCCAGTTTAATGGCTATACATGTTAACTAACTGTTATATCACTTTCATCCTATATACTAAAAGTCGCCACTTTACAGAATAGAAAAATAACATACATAAAAGAAAAGCCATCCCAAACCGTGTAGCTTAAAGTCTGCGCCTCTTCCAAATTGGGTATTTCTAGTGCCAAACAGTGGGTTCTTGACTCAACGTGCAACAGCCGAATAGCCACCTCGAGAATTGATATTATTGACTGGAAAAATGAAAATAGACAACTAGGTATAGGAAAAAAAGGCAATTGTTTTTGCAAAGCGCTCCAGTTAGCATTTGGAGCCAAAGTGAGGAGGATGAATACACCAAGGCGATTCGCAAAGAGAGAGAGAGAGAGAAAGTTCCGAATCGAGATATAATCATGGAATGTATCGTTTTTTAAACCAGAAATCAGTCCCCTACATGACATACATGAATGCGAAGAAATCAAAGCCAACCGAGGTGTAAAATACATGTAGTACATTATGGCATATGCCAGAAGAGCTAAGATAGCGAGGTGGCAGGATTTCAAGGTCAACTCTGTGAGAAATCTAACTTTCAAACTCAGAATTTAACTCGAACGCGAGGGTCCTAGTGATGGCTGCCTTGGCGCCAACGGTGATCAAACGGTCTTGCCTCTGCAATCAGGAGGGAGAAATCTAGCGGCGTACTTTGACCTACAATTAGTGATGCTAAAATACTTAACAAGCAGGCAAATTATCTATTCAAATCTCAAAACATTTTGTAACAACTTAAATATCTTGAGAAAGTTAAAAATAAATCAGCTGTGTAGGTAAAACTACATTTTAAATGCGTATAAATGTATTTTATTTTCCGAAAAACCTTCTGAAACAGGCTAAAAAAGAGCATTTTTTATTTCAATTACGTAATCAAGATGCACTCGAATTCGGAACAGCACAAACAGTCAAAATTTTTTATCAAAATTGGGCCTCTTTAGCTTAGGGGTAGAGCGTTGCACTTGTAATGCAAAGGTCGGCGGTTCAATTCCGCCAGGAGGCAATTTTTTTTGCTTATTATCACTAGTTGGCAATATTTTTTACCATTTTGACTTTTATACATTATAGTGGTCAGAAATCATAGCATATCGGCCTATTTTCCCAGGTGCTCCCGCCAGCTCGCTCGTTAGAGCGGTGCCAGTGCATCATGAGGAAGCTCACCACTAGGAACACGTGCGGAAGGCTCTAAAAGCTCTAAAAAAAGTGAAAATCTAAATAATTATACAGGTTGTCAAAAGGTCGTCTATACGTACACAGATGAAAGCTCTCTCCTCTTCTATTAAGCAAGGGTTGTGTGTCATATAAAGTTGAACGACATGTTATACAGGGGGAGGCATTGCTGTTAGCATTTGGCCGAATTGAGTGGCTCCAACAGTTTCTGCAACATCAAGGATATACTGTGGAATGCTCTTTCCAACTAAAAATTGACACACTTGGTCAGAAAAGTGGTTACAGTTATGAGTGAGGATATTGTAGCTTTGAGCAGTCCAGTCGGGCGATATCTCGGTTAAAAACTCATTAAAAAGCTCCACAGGGACCTCAGTAGTTCCCATTTCAATGACTCTATGGGGAGGACCTAAATGAGTGGCTCCCGGTACTGCCCTAAAGATGCCCTGGCCAAAGTAGAATTCAATGCCATTGAAAACTACTGAAGTGTGCCAAACACCATCAATATGTGTTCCAATAAATGCTTGTGAGAATGCAGCCGCCATTCCCTTCGATAAGTCATAGACATATAATTTGACCGTGGACATTGATGGGAGAGACGACGACTGACGTCCGGGTGAAGGGATCCGACTATCTGAGCATTCTGGAAAACTCCATGGTGGCGAGTGATTTACAACCCCGACGTTGGTTGCTATTTTAAATGCGAAAAAAATGAAATATATAGATATACTTATTCAAAATTTACAAGGTGAGGGGGGAGGGGAACGTCAATTTTTCACGAGTGCAGATGAGCTAGTTGACTTGGACTCTCCTTGTTGATAAAGTATCAGTGTTGACTGAGCCCGAGTTTTCGGTAGTTTTACCGCTGGTGGTGTCAACAATATCACTGTGTTCAGCCATATATTCCTTTCTCTTGGCGTGAGAGGGTCGTTTGACGCGGCACCAGAGGCTTATTTGACTGTCAAAGATGAAATCATAAATTACCATTGACCATGAAGTGTGGTAAGGAAGAGGGTCGTAAAATTCGTGAGCAATCTTGTGAAGTTCCTTTATTCTTGTCCAGGCAATATAAGGGAAATCATGATGCTCATTATGGTAACCAGCATTGTAGACAAAGATATTCATCCACCCATAGTAGCTAAAGGTCTCGGGATACTCTGCCAAAACGTTTTTCTCCGGTTTTTGGAACACATAATGTTCGGCGATAAAGTGACCAGCGATTGGATGTAACGAACCGCTAAAGAATGCACTCATAACCAAGTACCGATAAGAAGCCCATCCCCAGTTATGGACAAGAAGATAATCAAACAGGAGCTGAACAGCGATATTAAGGAAATGCACCCAAGTAAATTTCAGCTGGACGAGAAAAACAGGACGCAACGCGTAAAAAAACAATTGAAATGTAGCAAAAAAAGCCTTTCCCAGTACGTTTGATAGTACTAATGCTTCAAGCGGGGTTGGCAGATCAGTATCAAACTCGGGCTCGCCCATATGTTTGTGATGCAAGAGATGATATGGTCTAAAAGATGCCGAATAAGGGATTCCTACGGGCAAATTTGTGACAATACAAAATAATTTATTGGCCAATGGTGATTTGAATCCGAGATTATGAGAAAATTCGTGGATTGCCAAAAACAAGTTAGAAATACACGTAGCACCGATAAAATACGCGCACAGAATCGTCTTCCACGACAAAGAAGGTGTGTCACGCAATAACCAGGCACAGGAAAGCTGTAAAGTACAGACCCCGAGCACGACCCATTTAGTCTTGGGCTCGTGGCCGACTAGTTTTGTGACCTCCGGATGGGCTTGAATGATTTGGAGCCGTCTTGTTAGATGGGGCTCTTCTCGGTACGTGAGGAAGAATTTATCCATTTTTTCTTGATTTTTCACCTCCATGACAAAATCAAAATAAACCCCGAGCCAAGTGTCGTGAAAAACGTGGGCTGATGATGAGGCACTTTAAAACTGCAGACTAAGCGTCTGTGCGTCGGGGAAAAACGTGACTAACGCAGCGAAGTAGTTGCAAGTAGCAGGAAGCAAATGACATGCACTATCGTACCCTCAATTACACAGGTGTGGATCGAGAATCGTTTCTTTTTTTTCCCCCCATAATACTGTAACTAAATATAACACTAAATGATTAAAGACAAAACAACCCCATTTGTTAAAGACCAACCCTTGGCCTTGGCAAGACCAGCCGGGTACCTCCCATTCGACCGCTCAAAGTCTTACTCAGCTGTATGCGCGCACTAAAAATGCCATTAAGGGCCCGTATAGACCAGAATATGCTGCCTTCGCGTGCACTCACTCGTAATTATACTGCATCCACAGGATCTTCATCCAATGAAGTTTTGTTCAAGCCCAATGGTGCTGTCAGAGAGGTCACCCTCAACCGGCCAAAGACCCTTAACGCAATCAATGAGAATATGGTCCGGCTTATGCTGCCTCGTCTTTCCGAGTACCTCAAGAGTGAAACTGCTTCAATGATTGTTGTCAAGGGAGCTGGTGGCCGTGCTCTTAGCGCTGGTGGTGATGTCAAGTACTTGGCACAATTGAGCAAAGAGCAGGGCCTCGAAGTTGGTGGCCTCGAAGGAGCAAAGTACTTCCGTACTGAGTTTGGTCTCAATCACCTCATTGCAAATTACCCAAAGCCCTACGTTGCACTCATGGATGGTATTGTTATGGGTGGAGGAGTGGGTCTTTCGGCCCATGGATCTCATCGGATAGGTGGAGACAAAACTCGCATTGCAATGCCAGAAACAAAGATCGGTTATTACCCTGATGTTGGTGGCTTGTGGTTTTTGAGTCGCTTGGATGGTCACCTTGGTGAGTACATGGCATTGACTAGCGAATCGCTACTGGGCTGGACTGCCTACCTCGAAGGATGTACTTCGCATTTCATTCCTAATGAAAAGATCCCTGAAGTTGAGCGTCGCCTTAGTGAGTTGAATACCTCGGACCCGCAGTCCGCAGACTACTTCAACCGGGTCGCTACTGCCATTGAAGAGTTTGCAGAGCTTCCCGATAACACAGAGCTCCAGTTTTCCGCACAAGACCGCGAGCTTATTGATTCTGCATTTAGACATGATGATGTCGAGACCATCTTGCGTGACCTTGATGCTGCTGGTACTTCCTTTGCTACCAAGACGGCTGCTACCATCCGGGAGCGGGCCCCCACCAGCGTTAAAGTTGCTCTTGCCGCTCTTAAACGTATGCGCACCATGGACATTCGCTCTTCATTTGAATTAGAGACTCGCTTGGTCGACCACTTTTGCTTTAATCCCGATTTCAGTGAAGGTGTACTTGCCCTGTTGGTTGATAAACGTGCGCCCGAATGGAACCCCAAAACTTTGACCGATGTTTCCCCTGCTCGCGTTTCGTCATTTTTTGAACCGCTTGAGCAAACTGCTCATTTGCCTGGTATCCAATTTGAGATCGATGCCACATTTGATCAGTACCCACACAAGCATGGTTTGCCTTCTGAACTTGACATCAAGAACTTTGTTATCGGTGAGACATCGGCCCTTGAGACCAAGGCTACTAAAGAAGATGTTTACCGTCATTTTGAACGCACTCATCCCAAAGTGGGCCTCAGACAGCGTATTGATTGGGTTCTTGCCAGAAAGACCACCAATGACGAGGAGTTCCCCGAGTACTTGAACTGGAAGTATTAAGTATATGTAGATAGATAGCCTTGAATGGTATGCAAAAGATTAGACTTTAGTAAAGTAGTTGAGAAAAAGCTAAACGATGGTCGATTTTTCATTCTCGGAGCAACACACACACATACACACACACACACACACACACACACACAAATACCAAATTATATAGATGAACATGATCAATTGATTGAATGGGTAGGGAAGTTTTCCCGTAAATGAACGATTCTAATGATTTCAGATACCGGCTGGACTCTAGTGGCGTGAAGTGGGGGGTGGGGTGTCGCGTCGCCAGAGGGCACAAGTGGCGGACCGCTGGGAAGTGGCGTCCCTTCATTCCACTCTACTAAGCAAGTATGGTGGTGGATAGGCTGCTTAAAAGCGATTCTTCAGGCGACGAAAAGATGTTTTACGCAAAAGATCGCGTGCGCAATAGGTACAAAAAGCGTACTGGTGGGGGAGCAGACACCGATATAGACGAACTCGAGGGGATCAGGATGGGACTTGGCCCGACCGCGCAGTCCGCGCGGGCGCGTCCTCGCCCTGCCAACGTTGCGCCCACTCCAATTGTTCGCACCCAATCTGACACGCTGTTTGATAGCCTGAGCCGCGACAACTATGAGCTGCGCCGCCAGGTCCTGGAGCTCGAAGCACAACTGCGCGGGGTTGAAACGTTGGAAGAGGAGCTCGCTCATGAAAAGCAACGGAGGAGAGAATACAAGCAGCGATGGCTAGAATTAAAGGAGTCGCTGGACAATGTACAGGATCGTAGCCCTCGCGAGACAAATGAAAGTGCACCGTCGTCAACACAACTCCCTGGGTGGACGCCGGCCTTCTTTGATGCTATGAGCCGCTGGCTTGAGCGCGAACGAATTGATTATCTGCACGTGGCTTCTCCTGAAGCAGTGCCTCCTAAACAAGAATCCGGGCCAGAGCCAACAATGAAGGTTGTGTTGGGTGCGATCCAAGAACTATCGGCTAAATTTGAAACTAAACAACGCGATACAGAGCGTGAGCAACAGAACCGACCTTCAGCACCAGATCAGGCTTCTCCTCAACAAACTGATCCCCAACAGGATGCTGTACAATTGGTGCTAGCTGCAATCAAGTCGCTCAATTTGGACACACAGCGACAAGGCACACAAGATCAAGCACATGCACCCCCCCTCAAGCCAGAAAATGATAACAAACATTTGCCAGTAAACATTCGGCACGAGGAGACCTCGGCTGATGCCGCTGCAGCTCAGCCTGCAGTACCAGCAGTATCGCAAGCACAGTTTGACAAGGTCGTTTCTTTACTTGACCAAGTAATGGATATGCTTCGTGTAAGATCAAGCCAGACCCCAAGCCAAATGACCCTCAAATTAGATCCAGAGCTATTACAGGCCCTAAAAGTGGCTCGTGCTGGGGAGCGCGCTAGCGAGGGCCCGGAATTCCACGATATGCCCGGGCTGTCGTCGTCTGGATCAACAATCGAACACGATCAAGAACAAGAATACGAAGACGACCAAAGTGGTGACAGTAACGAAATCCTCAACTTCCTCCAGAGAGTGGAAGATCAGGACCCCAGCCAAGCAAAGGAGCTCAAAAACTACATTTATGATAATATTAATGGCGACTCGCCTGGGTTCAAGCAATTCGTCGCCAGTAGGACCACTCGCCCAAAAGCGCATTAACCGCAATGCTGGATGGACCAATAATACTCTCGACAAGATTTATTTATTTAATCCCTAATGATTTACATTTTCCTTTTTCTTTTGTATAGATAGATTCTATTCTTTACGTATGCATATGTCCATATCACTCGTAGTGACCATCGCATCCGATTCGCGAGAAGGCATGCATAGATCGATTCGGCTATCTTTCGCTTCTGCAAGTTACAAGCGCTTCATTGGATACACCGCAGCTGAAACGAAATAATCCCTCCTGCTGCACCACTGGATGGCAACTTCGACTCATTCTTTAGGTGCCCCATTAACTAACATTGCACTTTAATCTATAGTGCTCAACATACTCATTAGTGCAACGAGGAATTTTTCAACTTTTTACAAAACTCTCAGCGACATGGCTATATATTTCAACTCATTTTTCCAGTAACAAAGTCGTCGTTTTAACTGCGGCACTCAATTCAGTTGCTGCCGTTGCATGATTAGTGATCCTGCAATTAAGACTCACACCTTCGAAGTGTGGCGTGCGCCTCGATTTTTTTTCACTCCTACAATGTATCAAGAAAACCCTCACGTTGGTGATCGTAGTAAAACCGAAGACTGGAGAATCCGTGGCTATTCCCCATTAATCGCCCCCGATCTGCTCCAGAGCGAACTCCCTCTTTCTGATAAATCCTACCAAATCATCACCGCTTCTCGGTTGGCTGCAAGTGACATCTTACATGGTAAAGATGATCGTTTGCTTGTAGTTGTTGGCCCTTGCTCTCTTAACGACCCCAAGAGTGCCGTTGACTACTGTGAACGTCTTTCCAAGCTCAACGAAGAGCTTAAAGGCGACCTCTTGATTGTTATGCGTGCGTATCTCGAGAAACCTCGCACTACTGTTGGCTGGAAAGGTCTCATCAATGACCCTGACATGGATGGTAGTTACAAGATCAACAAGGGTCTTCGTATTGCTCGCGACCTCTTTTGCAAATTGACCGAGCACCTCCCCATTGCCGGTGAGATGCTCGATACTATTAGCCCTCAGTTCTTGAGTGACTTTTTCACCGTTGGTGCCATTGGTGCCCGTACTACTGAGTGCCAGCTCCACCGTGAACTTGCTTCCGGCCTTAGTTTCCCCATTGGATTCAAGAATGGTACTGATGGCGGCCTCCAGGTTAGCATTGATGCTATCGGTGCTGCATCACACCCTCACCACTTTTTGTCGGTTACAAAGCCCGGAAATGTTGCTATCATCGCTACTGAAGGTAATGAAGATGGTTTTGTTATCTTGAGAGGCGGTAAGAATGGAACCAACTATGATGCCGAGTCCGTCAAAGAGGCTCAGGCTCAGCTCCTCAAGTCTAAAATTAGCAATGGAAACGACGCCCGTATTATGGTCGACTGCTCTCATGGCAACTCTAGCAAGGACCACCGCAACCAACCCAAGGTTGCTGGCAATGTCGCAGAGCAGGTTGCCTCCGGTAACAAGAATATCTGTGGTCTCATGATCGAGTCAAATATCCATGAGGGCCGTCAGAACGTTCCCGAGGAAGGCCCTTCTGGTTTGAAGTACGGTGTTTCCATTACCGATGCCTGCATTGACTTCGAGACCACTGAGACTGTCTTGCGTGACCTCGCAAATGCTGTGCAGAAACGCCGTCAGTACTAAATATTTTTATTGGGGCTTTTGAATGCACCTAGATAAATAAAAAAAATTAACGTGTTATTATATCTTTTTATACTGAGCAAGCTCCCTTCTGAGAGTATCCACTTCAACTTCAAGCAGAGCGTTATATGAACCTGTGGCTTTTGCAGTAAGCATCTCATTCTCAGTCCGCAGTTTGGTCAAGCGGTTGAGGATACGGTGAGAGATCTCCACTGCATCAGGCTCTGGGGTTTGCATGGGGGTATTGGTTTGATACATAGCAGCAACGAGGATCTCATTATTGAGACGCAGTTCAGCAATTTCCAGATCTTTGCGCTCAATGTCTGTCTTTAGACCAGATATGGTATTTTCGTACGCTTGCTTGTCAAGATTCTGAGATTGAGCAACTTGACCAGACCAAGTATCTTCAAACAAGGAGAACCGTTTTGGGGTTGAAGATCTGGTAGCAGAGAGGGAGTCGCTCGATATATTCGAAAAATTCATCTAGTAAATGCTTTATAGATCATGGCGCTACCAGCGTTATATAATAGCGGCGGTGGGTCCGTCGTAGAGGGACCCACTTCAATAAAATAACCCCGCATATGCGTGCTATGTCCCCATCGCAAGATGCACTTGACTCAAATTGGTAAAATTTATCTACATCTGTTGAATAACTAACTATTCGGTAATGAGGCTACAATATTATTTTACTTAATTAACGCGCTCGAAAATATACAAGTAGGCAAACTTTTGCATCTCTTGAATATCGGCCCCTTCCACAACTTTTTCATCATTGTACAAGAACCACTTGTCTTGCTTGCGAATAAATGCAACGTAATGACCGGCATGTACGCTGCCTCCTTTATGGCAAATGATCCCCTTGAGTCTATACTCTGTGGGACCGGAATCACCTAGTTCCTTTTTTGGGGTGTCCTGTTTGCTGACCAGGAAGCTCTCAGCGTTCTCAGCGTTTCCAGCAAAGAGCCATTCAACAGCAGCTTCTACATTGTTATTGTTCACTTGAAGGGCCGCTTCTGCTTGAATAGCAGTAAAACCCATCGATTCCAGCATTCCAATCTCTGGTGCAGCAGGTTGTGCCGAAACTTGTTGCTGTTCCTTGGGAAGTAGTAGCCAGTTCATGGCCACTTCAGCATCATTGTTTCCTGTGGCCCTTAGTGCTGCTATACACTGGTCAGGAGGAAATCCCATTGCGGTTAATTGCTCAAGAATTGCCTCATTTGGCGAAAAGGTTTCCTCGTCATTTTCTTCAGGCATCAGCTGCTCTCCTTCTTTGGATTGAGTTCTGTACTTATCAAGGTTAATATCAAGGGGAACTTGTACTGGGACATCGACCTTTCGAGGAACCCAGTTGATGAGTTCAAATCTTCGAACATTCAAGATAAAGGTCTTTGGATAAGTCTTAAATCCGAGTGTTGTACTCATGACTTGCTTTTGTTTACACTGAGTACAGGTTAATTCCACTTGCTCGGGATTTGTCTCCACAGCCATTAATTCATCAAAGGTAACGTGACGGAGGGTGTCATTATTTTCACCTTCACGTACAATTGGCACCTGAATGCTCATGCTTTCTTGTGGATCAGATTTGTATTTAGCGGCATGGCACACTGTACACTCCGTCCTACGGCTCGTTTCAAACCCAAATAGATCGGCTACTGGGTCCGTCGTTGCTTTTAAAGTAGCGAATTGAGTAATTTTAGACAGTAAATGACCCAAAAACTCAAATGCATCTTGTTGCTTCATTGTAGCAAATTCTGCATGGCCCTTTCCCACCAAGTGCTTGAGCATGGCGGGCGTGATTCCCCGTTGGTGGCCGCTCTCACTATGAGGGTCTGTCAATGAGTACTCACCAGAATTGAGAGCTGACTGCAACTTTGAGAGCTGTAAGAATAAATTATTGGGAGGATCCTTCTCGTCAATAACATTTTGAGTAGTATTTTCAGGGAAATGAGCGGCCAGTTTAGGCAATGCAAGGAGGCATTGGAGGACAGAATTGAAATAGCAGGTATTACCGAGGTTGCGCATACCCGTGAGCCCAGGGCCAGTAACTGGCTTGAGGTCATGGCCATGTTGATCATGCATTGTAAAGTCAAACTTGGCGTTTTGTTCGAGTTGCAACTCGGCCATGCTCTTCTCAGTTTTCTCGCGAGTAGCGAGGTCAATACCAAAAGTGGCCAGATGTTGCTTGATTTTTGGATCTTTGACTTCATCATCACAGGCATAGCAGAATACGTCGGCGTGGCCATCGGGGGTAATGGATCCAAGTTTGACGGCTGCTGGGTGATGGCTAGACTGGAAATGGGAAAGAGCATGGCCGTTACCGCCACCACCACCAAACTGCACACGTCCACAGCTCAAAGTACCGCATGACAGACAGAGCCAAAGGTTATTATCGAGCTCACACTCTGAACAGTGGCCGGCATGAGCATCTCTTAATTCCGACGGCTTATTCTGTTGCAAAGTCAGGGTATGAGTACAGGGGTTAATCTCGAGCTCCCAAGCAACAATTTCTTGCTCCTTGTTGTAGCTATCTGCCGCAAGAACCGCTTGCGCCTTCGCTTGGGCATCTTCTTGCGAGAGGGAGCCGTTTATGATCGTAGTATGTGTTTCCCACAAATCTCCGTCGGTCTGGGAATCAATTGCAAGTTTAATTTGCTTTGTTGCTCGCTCTTTGGGGGTTTTCCGAATATTCACAAATGCATCGTGGGACGTCAATGCGGTGTGAAGAGCGGTAAAGCCCTTCTCAGGTGAAAAGGCAAGATTACACAAAAGACACACATCTATTCCCCGAGGCGATTCAACTGAATCAAAGCTATAAACGCACTCATCTTTATACACTGGCATCTTGTAGGCAAAGTGGAGCTTATTAAGGGCCGTCTGGAAGGGATCCATCTCGAATACCTGGGCAAGCGGGGCATTATTGAGGTTAAGTGTGTAGAAGACTCCCCCCCCCCAACTGAGA
>JAKTWR010000093.1:0-22846 GCA_030582415.1 Wickerhamiella vanderwaltii | reverse complement strand
ATCAATGGATCAATAACAAACAACGTCTTCATGTCATTTGTATCGTTACCAAGACAGTCGATACCCAAGTTGGGGCATCTTTCGGCCAATTGCTTTGCCTTAACATCAGAAACAGATTCTATAGCATTAAGACCTGAATTCTCGGCAAGTGTAAGAGGGACCTGGTCCAAAGCATTAGCAAAAGCACGGAATGCATATTGATCGATACCGGTGTGACGATCTGCTTCTTCTGACACAGCCAATGAGCAAGCAATTTCGGCAGCACCACCACCGTATACGACGCGGTTATCCCGGACCAAGTTGCGCACTACGCAAAGGGCATCATGAAGAGCACGTTTACCTTCTTCAACAACCATGTCATTAGAGCCCCGAACCAATACACTAACTGTCTTTGGGTTTGCGCAGTTCTCCACAACAGTCATATGATCTTGAACGGTACCAAACTCAATAACCTTAACCTTTCCAGCATGACCCAACTTCTCGGAGCTGAGGTCTTCGAAACGAGGTACGATGCGACCATTGGTGGCCATAGCTAATAACTCGATTTCGGGACCTCCAACCCAACGTAAAGCAGGTAATTGGTTTTGAAGTAATAAATGGTTGGCTTCATCATCGAAACCCCATTGGCAAACAACCAAGTTGGCACCAGAGTCCTTGACCTGTTGTACCATCTTGACGAAGGTCTCTTGTTCGTATTGTTGCAATTTACGGAATTCATCAACGCTCGAAATATCCAACTTATGCTTGGTCTTGGGCTTGGGAGGCTCAAAGGGGCAAGTCAGAATAGCAATCTTGGCGTCCTCCACTTGGTGGGGCATTTGAGGGTGTGAAAACTCCTTGTCGATAATAACACCATGTACAATGACACTATCCTTAAGGGTACCACCAGTCTTACCGCTTACATTGATCAACTCAAAATCAACATCCCGACGCTCCTTGTCGGCAACAGTGAGTACCGCATCGACAGCGATTTCAGCAAACTTTTCTTTGCAATCAGAGACTACCTTAGAGCCAAGAGATGTACGAGCGGAACGCAAAAGGTTTGAATTGTTATCATCGAGCTCGACTGTGTCTGCAATTTCATCGAGGCGTTTAACAGCTACCTGACAAGCATCATCGAATCCGTTGGCAATTCGAATTGGGTGGATACCTTTGTCGATGAGATCTTGGGCCTGATCCAGTAAAGCACAAGCAAGTACAACGACACCGGTTGTACCATCACCGATTTCATCATCTTGAGACTTGGAAAGTTGCACGAGGAGTTTGGCAATTTCATCGGCAATTTGCATTTGTCCGAGAATGGTAGCGCCATCATTGGTAATAGTGATCTCTCCGTCTTGGGAAATGAGAATTTTGTCCATTCCGCGCGGACCAAGTGACGTTTTAACAATATTTGCGACCGCCTTCGCGGCGAGGATATGTTTCTTGACGGCTTCAACACCACGCGTACGCTGTTTAGTTCCTTGGTCACGCACAATAATTAGTGGGCGTCCCATTTCGTCCTGGGCCATGACGGCGTTTGAAAGATCCAGCTGTTGATTCATGAGAAGCTGGTGGAAGCGTTTAGGAGAGGTGTAGACGTTGTGTCTGGGGGTGTAACAGAGGCAGTACTATACGCCACACATGTGCATAGAAGCTGCCACCCTGTGAAATGCTTCGGTGATCAAGAAAAGGAAAATTGCCACTTTTACGTTTCATTCGGGGTAATTTTATCAAATTGAAAACCTTTTACTTGAGAATACAGAATCCATTCTGGCACCACCTAGCTGTTGATAATGGTGAATTCAGCACGTCGCTTGAGTACATGCGGCTTTGTGGCGAATCAGCATGTTTGTCTCTGCATGCACCCATATGACTTCAATACCTGCGGGTACCAGACCAAAATAGCTAGAAATATTACTCCTTTCATCTAACCCAACGCTAAATGTAGAGGGCTCTGATCCTCGCAAACAGGCGTTGATAAATTCATGTACACTGCGCCCAATAATCACTTCTGCTCTGGCCAGGGCCAAATGTCGAGCGCAGCTATGCCGCACCGGTTTAAAAAATATGACACACAGAAAAATAACCTAAATCTAATGAGACTACACATATATAAGTTAACTTTTCTCATGCAACGCTGTGCACTCATAAATTTTTCATTCAGCTTATCTAAATTATCTATATTTTTTTAAGATGGACACCCTTCGTCAAGCCGACGGAAAAGAGGACCTATCGCTTCTCAGAGATACAATCCTCAACACTGCTGGAAATGTCGAACTTGCCAACAGGTTTAGAGCTCTTTTCCACTTAAAAAGTCTTGGTACTGAGGGCGATACTGAAGCCATCGACATTATTTCCGAGGGGTTCAAAGATCCCAGCGAGCTTTTGAAGCATGAAATGGCCTATGTTCTTGGCCAAACCCGCCAGACCTATGCCATTAAACCCCTTGAAGAGGTTCTCAAAGATACTAGCCAACAGTCAATGGTCCGTCACGAAGCAGCAGAAGCCCTAGGCGCTATTGGCGATCAACGTGCGCTTGAAATCCTTGAACACTATCTCAAGAATGATCCCTTGGAGGTTGTACGTCAAACTTGCGAATTAGCCATCGCCCGTATCAATTGGGAGAACTCTGAGGCCTCCAAGAAAGAACAGCTGCAAAAATCTGACTTTAGTAGCATCGACCCAGCTCCCCCCCTCGATAGTACCAAAGGATCTGTTGTATTTGACCTCAAGGCCCTCTTAAATGACCAGTCTAAGCCACTTTTTGAGAGATATCGTGCTATGTTCCGTTTGCGCGATATTGCGAGTGAAGAGGCCGTATTGGCTCTTGCTACTGGTCTTGATGACCCTAGCGCCCTTTTCCGCCATGAAATTGCCTATGTGTTCGGTCAGCTCTGCGATCCGGCTAGTGTTCCTTCTCTTGTCAGGGTTCTTCAGAACCCCAACGAAGAAGGTATGGTTCGCCATGAGGCTGCCGAAGCACTTGGAAGTATTGCCACTGAAGATGTTCTTCCTATTCTCCGCCAGTTTGCCCAAGATGATGACGATGTTGTTCGCCAAAGTGCCGAGGTAGCTTTGGATATGTATGAGTATGAAAACAGCGGCCAGTTAGATTATACCGAACTTAACTAGTTTGCTTGGTGGGACTAAATCTTTTTAGTATCATAGATAGTAATGATGATGATTAGAATATTAATGAAATTCGTGCCCACAATTTGTGCACTCGGCACCATTAAATTGTTCCTTCTTTAATCTATAAATATGCGTTTAATTCGCTTGTCTAAATCTATACTTACACTTTGTGCAAGTGTAGAAAACAGTAGCACCCTCATCTGCACTACGCAACTGCAAAGTATGAAAGCTCATTTCGTCATGGCCACATTCTGGGCACTTTTCTTTAATAATAGCACCTTCCTCTGCCTCATCGCTTTGCAATGAAGTTTTAACGGCACTGCGTTTTGATCGAAGGGTGGAAGGGAACGCAGTTTCAGCAGATTCAGTTACAACTTTAAGGTTTTCAAACCGTTTCGCATCGTACGACTTATTACACGCTTCACATTCAAGTGTAGCTTGCTTCTTGGTGATTGCAGGCAATAAATTACCGCAATCAGTGCAAAAAATTAAACTGCCCACAATGCTCATGAATCAAGGAAAGTCAGAGTGAAAAATTTATTACTAATATTTTTTTCAAATGGCGACGATAATTCCTCCTCCGTCTAAAAAGCAGAAAAGAGCGGCCCAACAACCGCATGAAAATATCCTAGAAGTACCCAAAGATCTGCCTCAAGTCAGAGTAAGATTTCAAGCTTTCGATACCGGCGACCAACTGCCAGGGACCATGCTCGTACCTGGAAACGCTAGCGTCCAGCAATTAGAGATGCTTTTAAATCAGTTGCAAAATAATGATGATGATTCTGTTCCCTATGAGTTTAGTTTGGACTCTGGTCCAGATATTACCAGCGATCTTTATTCCGACATTTTGAAGCCACAGGTTAAAAGTACTGAGGATGTTTTGACACTAGTTTATACCCCACGCGCCGTATTTAAGGTCAAATCAATCACTAGATCGTGCGGTGCCGCTATGGGCCATGGAGCAACCATTTTGGCGGCTCAATTTGCCCCCAACACTTCAAGCAGAGTAGTCACTGGTGCAGGCGATTCAACCGCTAGGTTATGGAATAGTTATACCCAGACACCTATCAAGACACTCTCCGGCCATACTGACTGGGTGCTTGCCGTAGCTTATTCGCCCTGTAGTACTATGGTAGCTACTGCTGGTATGGATCAGACAATTCGCATTTGGGATCCTGTAACTGGTGAGGCTATCGCTAAGCCTCTGCGCGGGCACCTGAAATTCATTACTTCACTTGCATGGGAACCATATCATCTGACCCCAATTGGATCCAAACCGCGTCTTGCCTCAAGCTCAAAAGATGCGACTGTGCGAGTTTGGGCTGTTGATCGGGGTGTTTGTGAATATAGCATGAGTGGTCATAAATCTAGTGTGTCTTGTGTGAAATGGGGTGGATTTGGTGATATATACTCTACTTCCCATGATAAAACTATCAAAGTGTGGTCTTCCAACGATGGCCGTTTGATCACCACATTGCAATCACATGCTCATTGGGTAAACCATTTGGCCCTCAGTACAGAATTTGCTTTGAGAACTGGCCCATTTGACGAAAAGAAAGTCCCGGCTGGGTTGTCCGAAGCAGATCTCAAGAAACGTGCTAAGGAACGGTTTGAGAAATTGGCTGCTGCGAGTGGAGAACTTAGAGAACGCATCGTTACTGCCAGTGATGATTTCACAATGTTCTTATGGGAGCCAAAGAAGTCAAGTAAGCCCCTTTGTCGTATGACTGGTCACCAGAAGCTTGTCAACCATGTTACATTTTCTCCCGATGGAAGATACATTGCCTCTGCTTCTTTTGATAACTCGGTCAAACTCTGGGACGGGCGTGATGGCAAGTTTATTGCGTCTCTTAGGGGCCATGTTGCGCCAGTTTACCAATGCGCCTGGTCAAGTGATTGCCGGCTCCTCGTTAGTTGTTCGAAGGATACCACTCTGAAGGTCTGGGATGTGAAGACTAGAAAGCTCAAGAGTGATCTTCCTGGACATCAAGATGAGATCTACGCCGTGGATTGGAGTGTCGATGGCGAACGAGTCTGTTCGGGTGGTAAAGATAAGACAGTTAGATTCTGGACTCATTGATTTCTTTTTCTAAACTGATGTGTACACTATATATTCATCACTTTTTCATAAATAACTTGGTTAATGCACATGGCCGGTACAACCCGTAAAAGGGCCGGTAAAATGCCTCTATAAAATCCCGTTAGGCCGGTTTTTCGATAAATAGCCGTGACCGTTGGAGTGAAGGCCGTATCATTGTATTGCATTCTACTACGTATCACCTGGTGTGGATACATTAAAGTAGCGGCAATGGTCTTGCTAACAGCACTTGTGGCCAGGTATTTTATTGAGGGTGTCCACTCGTCCATGAACCATGGCTTGAGGGAATCATAAATCATAAAATGAAGTGATGCCTGCAATGTACCTGCCAAAGAAAGGGGAAATCCACGCCAAAATCCTGAAACTCCATCTCGCTTTGCAATATCATATATCGTCTTCAGCGTAGTTTGATATCGCTCGCCGCTAGAACCAACCATGCGAGTTTTAATTACCCATATTGGATTAGTGACAAACGACGTAGAAACGCCAGCAGTGAACGAGCTAGTCCAATATAATAACGGACCATTCAAATTATTTTCAAGCCTCTTTTGCAGCTGATTATACAGGCCATAGTAAGACCCCCAGGCAATTGCGTTCCCTACAAGATTTGGCGTAATGCCTCGGTATAAATTGGAGCTCGTGGGAGTTCCTCCGAGTTGAAGTTTAATTTTAACTACATCCAAGGGATGAGTTATTAGCGTGGCAGTAGCACCGGCGGTCAATCCGGCTATGACATCCATAAACGCTCACTAATATTGAAGAGGAAGTGAAAGTTCTAAGTGGTGAAAAAGTTTTACTATGTACGAGATTTTTAGGCCATAAAAGGGGACAAAAGTCTATAGTTAGTAGATGATCTAGGTGATGGGGGGTGCACCACTACGAGAAATGAGTTGAAATTTTTCGAAATTTTTTACAAAAGTTCCCTCAAATTCCCCTGGAAATAACTTACTGAATCAATGAAGGACGAGGGGAGCTGTTGGTCCAGCCGACATAAACGATGAAAGGGATCCAACCAAACTGAAGACCGACACGGCCTAATTCCACCAATTTAGAGATACGTTCCTGCGTTAGTTTTTGTTACGATACGAGGCCACGAAAAAGAACTTACTTTTGTTTCGTCTGTGAGGGCAAGAGGCATTGAAAAGTTGAGTCAGCCTGAGCAGCTTTGAGTCTACTCTGTTCTCCCCGAGCGCTTGGGGTGTTGACCAAGGGTCTTGAATCGAATCGATTATGACTATATCAATAAAGAATAAACTACAAGGAAAATGTGAAACCGCTAGGTCCCTGTACTAATTGATAATGGGTCTGATATATCGGCCATGTGGCATGATAGTGCTTTTGTATGCCCATCTGGCACCACTTGGAACACCCATGTTGTAGATTGCACTTGGGTTGAGGGCATAAACTCAATAAAAATATTGGGCACCCTTAGGGCACAATCAAATACGTAATTTGGGTTCAAGTACGCGGCTTGTTACTTGTTAGCAAGTGCATGCCAGTGACCTTGGGCTTGCATGCGGCATCATTTTTATTGCCCTCCAGATTCACGTCGCCTAAGGAGACAGGCAGCTTGCTTTCGTCCCCCTCACACGCCAAATCATAATGTCTCGCTCATAGGCAAGAGCTATCACTCAGTATCAAGCTAGTAGATCCAATATATCTCATGCATGATCTGATTCTTGTCCTGAACCTTAAAGGTTTTATTTGATTTTTTTGTAAATATCTTTCTTGTGGCTCGCGCGCGTCGTGCACAGTAACTCGTTATGTAGCGCATAGCTATAATTAGCTCCGTTCCTCGAGGTACATGGACTGATTGCTAGCCAAACCGCAACGGCCGTTGCGTGCCACTTTAATATCCTTTTCAAAGACGAAACTAAACTTTTGACCTCCACGGCATATATTACCCCTTTTTGTATGCAGTTGCTTCCCGATCCGGATATATGGGGCCTGCCCTGCTTAATATTGCAGTCGCGCTAGAGGCATTGTATGCAAACCTAAAACCCATCATGCAGCCATATAGGCAGGCATAATTACATAAAATTCGCGTCTTCGTCCAAATTTAAAGGTATAGTATAGGCATTTCAAGTGCGTCTGGCTTCATTTTCATATCACTTGTTCGCGTCTACGAATTATTGTGCATCACCCGGCAAGATGCCAACCCGTCGTGGAGTGGCATGTGAGACTCCAGTTCAAGAATATAATAGTCATTGGCATAAAATAGTTTATTCTCAACTGATAGTATCAAAATTCATTTCCTTCTCCAGTTGCTTCGGCCCCGTCATTTTCGGTACCGTCTTGCCTTCATGCAGGATATTGCAGATGAATGCATGCCGCAGATGAATGCATCGACTCTTTGACGTCATGGGAGGGCCACCGCGGACAACTTAACTTGGCAATTCTCCGAATGTTTGATTTTTGGCTTTTATTTTTGGGTGAGAGGCTTGTTGGTCATGCATTCTAGGCTCTTGCACCCTGAAATGCTCATGCCCATACCCATGAAAGCTGGTTCTTGGGAGACAGAGTGGTCCTGAAATCTTGAACGGCATTAACAGAACATGTTGCGTCCGTCCTTATTGGCCGAGCTCGCGCTTGTCACAAACTCGGGGCTCTTTACCTGCGATCTACAAAGCCGCTGCCCGTGCCAACTACATATGCATCTCTCGGGGACGAGAGCAGTTAGTCAAACCTGCATAGCCACGGTGATAAGGCGCATGAGGCTTCGCTGCATCGCTTAAGGCCCACTGGAATGCTGCGTGAGTAAGTTTTTGTTGCGATACTTAATTGGCGCTGACCTGCCTGGGTGCTCATATTTCATGTCTTTCGTACAACCATTCTGGACGACTTATTTCTACTTTTTTGCTCTACCTATGGAGCTGTTCACGCAGCCGATGCACGAGTTCTCCTTGGATTTTTTAATGATCATCGCTTTAACGCATGATGCATGCACCACGACCATGCACACCGAAGGGGCCTGTCATTAGGGACAACTGAATAAATACTGCTGGTGTATCCCCTGGTTTTCGAAAATGTACGTCAGTTCCTTACTAGCTGTACTAGCATTTTGCCATGCCGCGAGCACAACCTCTATTGCCGACTCTTTCCTCTCTGCTTCTACTGCGAATTCACCTGAAACTTCCACGGAGCCGATTACTTCTATCCCCGCTTCTCTAGAAACTGGGTCTTATACTGCAGCATCCTTAGCCGCTTCTTCTAGTGACTCTGCAGCGCCAGCCGCTGGTACTTTGGTAGCCTCACCTCCTGGTACACTTCACTTTACTCTGGCAAGAACTAACCAGCTTCCATCTATTCTTCAAAGACGATTGGCTCGCCGGTGGGCAGATCCTACTCTCACTACCACCAATCAAGGCCAGTGGTTCTCAGTGCAGCTGAAGTTTGGTTCCCAGCAGACTGAAGTAACCAGCTATATCGATACGGGAAGTGCTGACCTGTGGGTGACTCCTAATCTTTTCAACCCCTTTGATAGTACCACTCTGAAGAATACAAGCAATATCAAAGAGACCTGTTTTGCGAGTGGTGAGTGTCTCTCGGGCTATGAAGTTCAGGATCAAATTCACCTTAATGATGATGATATGTATAACGCCAACTTCTTTATTGATACAAGCACACAGAACTCTGAGCATGCGCTACTTGGCCTTTCCTGGACCAACTATGATAATTTTCAATATACTGCCAGAACCTCTGGTCTTGTTGGCCACGTCTCGTACTCGATATGGCTTAATGGTGCAGGTACTGGAGATGGTTCTATCACTTTTGGCGGAGTTGACACTACAAAGTTCACTGGATACCTTGGAAGAGTCAAGAATTTTAGCCCTCCCTATGTCAATGACCAAGGTGAAGATGTGTACTACGATCCTCCGACCGGGCTATCAACTTGTCTTAACGGAGTTTCGGTTGAGAATGAGGAAGGTGACCGTATCGATGTTGTGACTGGTGCTGCCTTGCCTATTGGCTTTGACACAGGTACAACCACCACTAGCCTTCCTCGCGATTGGATCGAGGCAATTGCGCAGGCTTGGAATTGCGAATGGAATGACGATGTTAACGGTGCTGTGTGTGATTACTACCCTCACCAGGGGTATATCATTTTCAACTTCAGCGGCGTTGAGGTGAAGATAGCCGCCAGTGCGTTTGCCGACTGGGCCTTTGCAAATGGCCAGCTGTTGGTGATCAATGGAACGTGGATGTGGCGTTTTGTCCTTTATGATGGTGGTGAGATCAGTAAATACAATGTTATGGGTTTTGGTCAAGTATTCTGGCTCCATGCCTATGTTGTCGTTGATTTCCAGCAACGCGAAATGGCATTCGGCGAGCCTGTCGCCGGCGAAGTATCTAGCAGCAATATTGAATCTATCGATGCTTCTATTCCGAGCGCTACTATGGGATCGAACTACTACACATCTACTTACCACACTGAATATACTATCCACACCCCTAGTGTCTTGTACTCACAGTACTAGTTATGATATAGTTAATAGCATTTAATCATATTTCAAGCATTTATCTAAGTCTATAAAAGCTGTAGTTCGAGCAATATATGTCCTGCTATGCTATTTAGCTATCATTCTCTTGGAAAACTTTACGTAGTCGCTCATTCCACCATTTTTCCCACTCCGACTCTCCCGATAACAGTTTGAGCTTTTCGACCGTCAAAGTCTTGTACTTCATGAGGCGCTCGTACCCAGCAGTACTTAATAGCAATTCCCTGTGTGTAATAATATATTCTACCAGGGCTTGTGGCTCTATTAGCTCTGCCGAGATGAATCTGTCAAGGACCAGTAAGCCGACCCATGGGCTAGATTTCCAATACTCAAGGACTGCCTCAATAATCACTGAGCCAGAAAATGAACCTTTAATAGCTGGGCTAATCCGGGTAATCCAGTTGGCAGCATGTGTGGTAGATCTGTTGCCTAATTCGCAAGTTACCGTGATGACAGCGTTTGCGTAACTTGATTCAGCATGGACAGCGTCCTCTCCGAGATGTCTTTGGATGAGCTCACGTTTGAAATCAGTAATGATTTCATCTATGCTAGCTGAGGAGTGGTTTAGGTCGTCAAGAAGCCTTTTCACGAGCTCATCCTCGGCATATCTAAATTGCGGCACTTCAGGAACATCTGGAACCAGAGTAAAGAATTCGTCAGGCAAGCCATCTCTAACACGCTGTGGATAACTGAGCTGTACCAGCTTAGCAATAAGTTGTTGCATAAACACATGTTTAGGATGCTCTTTTGGTAATTCAAGGAATTCACTCCATTCGTGCCACTTCCAGGTGAATGAAAAATTGGACATGTGATGGGCAAACCATGAGACAATACGCCAAAATAAATCAATATCAAGGGAAGTGGCATTGGCAAAGAGGAATCGTACTGCGCGTCCAAGGACTGGGGCGATCGCTTGCGGGGCCATGATACACGCTTCTATCATAACTGCATCATAGTAAACAATAGGGAACTGAGTCTTGGGCAACTGAAGCAACTGCTCGAGTATAGCTTCAACAGCAATATCTTCGACCTTGATTGTAGGAGCACCATCTTCTTTAAGTGCTCCCAATGTATCAAATGGAGTAGCGGGAGGAGCGAATACATTTGCATTGAAAAACAGGTCTAGAGTGATCAGCTGCCTAGTAACTTCCTTACGGTTAAAGTCCATATTATTAATGATATCAGAGGCAACATCTCTAATAATTACTCCAAATAAGGAGCTTGGGTCAGGGACAGTCTCGATCTCATTTTGAGGTAAATATAATAACGTGCGCGTCAACTCAGGTGCCTCAAGCACAAAGGCATCTGGCAGCTGAACATGTTTAAACCGATGTTTAGGTGATATATCCTCTTCACGGGGAGCAAAAGAGTCTAATTTGGGCATGAACTCGAGATTCCAACCGGATTCTACCGAGGTCTTTATGGCGTCTATCAAGTAGCTTTTCGCTGGTTTAGCCGTATAAGGAGGATTTTCACCAAAGAATGGTGCCAGAGGTTCTTTTTCAGTATAGCGTTCACAGTACTTACTCAAAGACGCTTCGAGGTTAGCTGTATTTTTGTAACCGGCATACTTGAGGTAGACAAGACTGATAGCAGGGATCCGGAATTCACCCTTTTCGAGAAGATCTCCGAGCAACTCCACTACAGCTGAGTGCTCTGCAATTCTTAGGCAGCATACAAATCGGAGGAACGACTTGAGGCGGTCATAATTTACTTCTTCGACGGCTTTAGTGACTTCATCGTGAGTCATTTCAACAATTGCTTCGGCAATGGCACTGCGTTTCTGGTTTGTCAACTCAAAAACTAATGCTAATAGAGGAACTTTGTGCGGCTGTTCAACCACCAGAGCCTTGACCATTTCTAGGATAAGTGACCACGCCTCTGGTACCGTAGCGCTCAAGTCCTCAACGAGGTCAAAAATAGCAGTACTGTCTTGTGACTGTCCAGGTTCACCTATTTCGGCGAGTGATCTACGGATACGAATAGTATTTTGGGCGTAGGGGTGCGGCCTAGAACGCTGTTCATGCTCTCCATCGAACTTACGTTTCATGACTAATAGGTAGAGTTGACGACAGAAATAATGAAAGTGGCGAAGAAATGAGAAGGTTGAGAAAAATGAATCTTCTTCTCGCAAAGTTAACGCTATATCTCATATGAAAGCAAATAAATATATTTGCAAACGAGTCATTTACCAATTGGAGTAATATATAACCAATTCGATATGCAACTAAAATAAATAGCACAACATAAAATCTTGGCCATTGCAACGCAGCTCCGCTAAATTCTCAAATGTAATTCTAATAACATGCGATTCGCTAAAATATTGAGTATTTACACTAAGCTAAGGTATGGCTTATGGTTTGAGCGAGTCGGTCCTCACGCCATAGGTTGTCCCCCCATGTTGGCTCTACCAGCCTTGAGTAATTCATCGCACAACAACAAATTGCTTGCAATTCCAGTAGCGCTAGCGATAGAATTGCGAATAACTCTGTAGCAATCCCAAACACCAGTCTCCGTAGGGTTCACAGTCTTACCCGAATCAAGATCAATACCAATTGGGGTTGTACCGTCATACTTGTCTTGTGCATCACTCAAAGTCTCGAGCACTTGTAAACCAGCATTTGCACAGAGAGTCTTTGGAATGACCAATAAGGCCTCAGCAAATGCTTGAACACCAGAGCGGTTCTTGCCCTTCGCAAAATGCTTGAGGAGATTATCAGCAGCGGCGATTTGGAATGCACCTGCGCCAGCGACGAGAGAGCCATCATTAATGGTATTTGCAACAGCTCTGAGGCCATCTCTCACAGCATCCACGATCTGGAGAATTTGGTGTTGGTTGGGGCCTCTAACGAGGATACACACACTCTTAGGATCCTTAACATCCTCAACAAATGTATACTTTTCTTCACCAACGAGCTCCTCGTACACCTTACCTGCCCAACCGAGCTGGCTCTCTTCAAGGGAATCCACAGAATTTTGTGCTTCACCGCCAGTAACGAGTTGAAGACGTTCCATATTACGACGCTTAGCGCGTCTAAGGGCCATAATGCCGTTACGGGCAAGTACGTCAAGAGATTGAGGATCTATACCCTTTTGGTTGATTACCACAAATCCCTTTTTGCCATCTGCACAGACTTTATTTTTGAGATCAACAATTTTTTGCAATTTAGCATCAACGAACTTGCGCTCGCTGAGCACAAGCTCATCACGTTGCTCAGCATTAGAGTAGTAAAAGCCAGAGTTGACTTCAGTTTTCTCATATTCAAGTGAAACGTTTAAAATGAGAATATGAGCATCTTTGACGTAACGGGGCATATCCGGGTGGCGAGGGCCATGGTCCAGAACGAGGCCCTTGACAAGGCGAGTCTCGGTAGAGGCCTGATGTTGCATTTTCTGGATCTCAACCATGTGCAAATCAAGAGCATCATCGCGCTTTACGGCAAGAACTGCGTCAACAACGATAGGTGTCAAGATTTGAGCCAGATCGGGGCGTAACTTCGTGGCAACAGAGGTCGCACCCACTTGGAGTAGAAGGTCGCGAGTAACCTCGATAGGTGTCTTGAAATTGTCTAAAAACTTAAGAGTAGCTTCACGAGCCTCTTCAAAACCATCAGTGAGAATGCGAGGGTGGAGACCCTCCTGAATAAACCGATTGGCTTCTTTAAGCAGCGCGCCAACTAGCAAAACTACCGAGGTCGTGCCGTCGCCAGTAACATCATCCTGAGCACTAGCAACTCTTGCAATCATAATTGCCGTAGGATGTTGAATTTGCATCTCACTGAGCAGCACCTTGCCGTCCTTTGTCAATTTGATATCTCCGGCTCCATTCACAAGCATCTTTATGGTACCTTTAGGACCCAAATTAGAAGCAAGGATTCCTTGCAAACCCTGGGCAGCGCTAATATTAACGCTAAGGGCCGCTTGGCGGCGAATACTCTCTGCTTTTGGATTGACCTGTTGTAGAGACATAGTAAAGAGTGACCTGGGGTCTTGGGGTATAAGCCCTTAGCTGAAATGTGGCTCGGTGGAGATGGGCAAAGTGTACGAATGGGCCAAATAAGAGTGTTTTACATATAATTAGCGTACAGAATGAACATTGTTCAACACTAGAAGTAGAACGATGGTCCTATGGAGGAGTTCTTCAAGCCACTTGAAATGCATTTATCCAGTGCATGCGCCACAAGAATGCGTCAGAACGTTTAGAGTATATAGCTACAACAATCGTAATCATCTATAACATAGGCCGTGAATCATTCTTCTACGCATATAATAGCATAATTAAATTAATACATGTGATTTATCTCGGTGGAAACGTGTAATACGTAGTATTCATGGTGACGGTTATATGACGCGTTATCGTGGCGTATGCAGCACAGAATACACGAGTATGATGATTTATCTCTACAGACTAATGGCTTGACTTGACACAAGCAAACCTTCCAACATATCTATATTTGGCTATTAGTACTCGCTGCTAGAGTCACACGGGCACTATATGTATATAAACATTCCTACCTTGAATTCAACATCGCTATTGAGGCGCGAACGATCAGCATATCTCACACAGCGTATATATCCTGTCTTTGTCCATTTTTCCTGACTTCATAATCGATTATTCCTAATCTAGGGGTAGGTGCCATTCCTGACTATTGCTATATGCGAAAAGCGAAGTCCTTCTGGCACTCTCAGCCAAACTTAGTCCTCCAGTACCAGAGTAATGTGGTGATAAATGAAAGGAGACGATTAAAATTGCTAATTCGCATTGCATAAGCGGTGTCATACAGCCTTTATGTAGGTCCCATGCGGTGCTTTGCGCTTCAAATGCAGGTGCGGATGTAGGCTAATTACGTTCTGAAAATACTCTCACACTAGACATTCTCTACAACGCCGAATTATGCGTACTTCAAACTACCGTGATGTCACCTCATAATGGATGGAACCAATATGTGCACTTATGTATATTGGGGGATTCCAGGCAATACCATAACAGGTTAGGCATCCTATACACTAAGTGCAACCGTGTAAATATTTTACTTCGATTTCTGAGTTTCTAGTATTTTACATCCACGTTCATAGCTATAGTTGAACTATTCGCAAGTTTGGAACTGGCATATGATAGGGCATAACTCAATATATCTGAAAATACTTCTACAGGGAGATATATTACCTTGACAGCCACTAGAACAATGGGGATCACAACAAGTTATGGTATTTGCATCAAAAGTACATTCTAATGCGATAGCCCAGTATCCCCATGCCCATTTCCCCAGAAGGTTGGTGCGACATAATGCTACGTTCATATCTTTCAAGTTCTAAGGATTATTTTTTCACATCCAAGTCAAGAGCTCAACTTTGCCTACCACTCATACGGAGACATGCGCATATAGGAAATAAGGATTCTGCATAATTATAATAAACTGATAGCAGTTAGCGCTGGTGTGCCTACATAAGGAGCCATTAAAGCTCTTCCTGGAGCTGAACTAAGTAGCTTAAGAGGAGCGAATGGTGAGCTTGCATCATGGGCGAGCCAGCATCAGTACGAATATTGTCGACTAGTTTTGTAATTCGCTTGGGGAATGTATCCTCCCGCTCACCAAAATGACTGAGGAATTCAACTAGATCGATCTGTTTTGGCGTAGCCCTTTTGGCCCTCACCAATTGCTTGAGCCAATGATGATAGTTACCGACAGCTATCAATAGTTTACTGAGACGACGTTCATTGTAGTACGCAGAGTAATCGGGCAAGTCGACGTTGGGCGGTTCTCTTGGAGATCCAGCCACGTGCTTCGTTGGTAGCTCACTATCAACTAGCTTGAGCGGCTCTCCTGGTGCCGGGGACCAAATAGTTCCGCTAGACCACGCGGTCTGTTCGGGATCAATATCCTCGACACCAGTTGCACCATCGTACCCCATCTGTAAAGATGACAAGAATGCGATGTCAAGTGCCAGTAACTTCTGGAGTGCCCTGGGCGCGTTTCTAATGGTTTGAGCATGAGAAGCAAGTGCTTTTTCAAATTTCGAGTCTTTAGCTTTGAAATTAAATAATGAATAAAGCTTATTGCGCAGCATTGACTTGGTTATGGGGTTAGGAGAGGGGGAAAATTGCGGTGGGATGGGTATTTATACCTGCGGCCGCGCCCTGCGTCGCCTCAAAAACTGGTTCTTGAAATGTGGGTCGGAGGGGGTGGCTACCCTAACCACACACGACCCCGCGTGCTAACAATAAAATATCGCTATATGCACTATGCTAATAGTCCCTGAATATACGGACCTGACTATCAATTAACATGAGCTCAGAAACTAGTTCCCGCTCCTTATCATGGAACTTTTTCAGCTCGGCCTTTTCGGGTCCTGTCAAGTACTTTTCAAGATCACTTTGAACATCTTGACGATTAAGTTTGGCCAGTAATGTTTCGTGAAACTTGCGCAACTCTTTAAGTTTTTGGTATGTCTTTTGCATGCTTCCATATAGCTCATCAACAATACGAGAATAAGCTTTTTCTGGCTTATGGTACCAGAAGTAGAAATTACGGCCCGGAGCACGATCATTACCTCTGGGAACCTCTTGTAAATCAACAAAGCCAAATAATTGTAGTTTTGTCATTTCGAACCGAATATCTTTTTGTTGTACCAACGCTACTTGACCAAGGTACTTTTCATCTACTTTGACCTGGTCACGTACGACTCGAAGCAGTCGAGCACAAGTGGGTCCAAACTTGTCCTTGATAATGTTATCGAACGTGACTCGCTTTAAATCCTCAATTACTTGATCAAACGAGATAAACCATTCACCTCCTCCCCGATCGCCAGCCCGCCGCACAAATCGAATTGGAGATTCCTCGAGCATTTGCATGTGTTTGTTAACCAGCTCACCCTGATTAAGCGTGAAAATACCGTTAGCAGCAAAATTAGAGAGCTTTTGACGTTTGTTCGGTTGTTCAGAATTCTCTCCTTCTTCCTTCACTTCGGGCTTTACAAATCCCGCAGTCAAATCAACGTTTGTTAGTCTCTGGGCGATTTGGTTTGTGGAAGCATTGTTCTCCAAGGTAGGAATCCGCTTGGCCTTAAGGTTTTGAATATTATGCTCGCTGCAAATTAGTGCTTGCTCATATACTTTAGCAGTTGTGGTACCAATACGTGAAGCGGCAAACTGGACTAATGCATCGCGCCGGCCAGCAGCAAGGTATCGGTCATTATTGATGCAAACTACAGTATGAGGAGGCAATGCATCAGTTCTATCACGCTGGGTAATCTTGTTCATTTCAGCATCAACAGCATTTTGTACTTGGACTTTTTTCTGCGCCTCAGACAATGCAAGGCCCGCAGGATCCGCCACAAGTTTGTCTAATTGGTGGCGCCAGAGGTGTGTTTTGAGATCAACTGATGGCCAAAAGTCATATGGGAGTACCTGCTTAAGGAAACCATGTTTCAGCATTTCACCAATATCTGCTTCAGTGCATTCAGACATATTTGCAAGGTCAACGATACGCAGGTGACCTAAAACAGTGAGGTTCTGTAAAATTTTAGATGCGTGGGGCATGGTGATGGTCGAGAATGCAGAGTTGTGTGTAGTCTGGATCCAACCAGCCCTAAGGAAGTTATAAATGCCGTTCCAATTTGCCGAATAAAAAGTCTTGTTTGAGGCTTCGTCCGTCCAAAATAAAACAGCCTGCATCTGAACGAGGCTGACCAAGGAGCGAAGAACGGCAGAGATATGTACTTTTAGGTGCCTACTGATTTCAGCAGCAGTCAGACGACCGAGTAGGCTCAAAACGTGCACGATTTTGGACGCCATTGACCCTAAAAGGTCCTCCGTGATCACGTCGCACAGGGTCGACAACATGGATGAGTAAGAATTTTTCAGCTCCAAGAGTTTACATCTAGCTTTGTCAGGCGCATGTGGTTTAAAGGTTCCCGTGTAACATCGTTATTCGCTGCGGGGGGAGGGGGATTGAAGTCAACTTCGGCCTACAACCGCTTATATATCGTTCTTGTGAATAAGGCCAGGAAAAGTTTGTGAAGATAGCGCAATTGCCACAAACTGGCAGCAATTGAAACAAAGTCCAACTCTTGAGAATGTTGGGCAATGCGTAGCTTCGAAGGAATACTTGCGGAGTGCCCTTCTGGCTGATCGGTGTAGAACATTTTTGGTGAACAGCGTCGAGCTCTGCTACTACTCGGTACCAGTATATTGGTCGCTAGGTAGAACGACGACAACTTACAGTCAATATTTTCCTACAGCTGTTGTGTATTGGAACGGCTATGGAACGGAACTGGAAAAGTATTAGGACGATCGAGGATTTCCTGGCAGAGTGCATCGCCCTGCAGCTAAGCGAGCACCCCATTATACTGCACATAGTTCTATAGGTTACCTATCATACTGTTGCTTGATAGTTTAACTGGTGTTGTCCTTCCTCAATATAGATAATTGGCACTGAAGCTATGAGTCTGCGAGTGACCTTGATCAAAGGCTATATGGGCCCGGCTGAGTTCGACGACATACTTTGCACAGCATGCATGAAGAGTGGATCTGCACGTATTTCGTAAGTACGCTAGGAGTAAGCTTTTGAGGTAATGTTAAAGAAATGCTAGACGACATCCTAGGTCACTTTTTGCCACTTTACACATATGAGAGTGCATAGGAGCCTGGAGGTGCTCTCGCAATCTTACACGAATATAGCTGAATTTCGCCACAGCAATCATAGTAAAATATAACACGTTAAAAGTACAATGAATGTCATTAACCAGTCGAATTCTGTTAATCTTATAAGACCCAACTGTTTATTGAATTCAGAGCATTAACTACTTACTTCGAAACAAAAGTTATGAATAAGTACTTTTCCTATGTAGTGAAAGCACTTCTTTAAACCGGTTTCCTCGTCGAGGGTCTGGATTGTCTACACCGGCGACTACATATGAGGTTGCTATCTATTCAAGAGAAAGCACGCTAATGTTTGAGAAAGCTGAACAAAGAACATGCAATAAGTTTGTTTGTTGGAATTTGCGAAAGAACCAAGCCATCCCGTGGACTAGTTATAGCTACGGCTTTTCAAATAGTGGCGTGCCCTGCCATTGACAAGGTATGGATAGATAGCTGTAGTACACTCAAATAGAAACTCTCATTTTAACTTGTTGTACTTTTGTGCACCTTGTTGATGCAGTGAAGCATGAAAATAGCTCTGCCTGGTACCACCCAGTTTTTGCGAGTATGCACCGTCCATCTACATATTGCCCTTTTATCCATGACCCCTAAAAGTTGGAATTGATCCTCAAACTCTTTTGCATATTGCGACGTAGTGAGTAGTGAGCATCCTTGACGGGGCTCGACCTCACAGCCGCGGCAGGTGGATGGGCCACGCTTACTCATGTCTATTAGACGGAGCCGTCGAAACGTATCGCGAGTTCTTTACAACGCGCGTAAAGCTGCAGTTGTATCGCCACCTCCGACAAAGGGACGTCTCAAAATTGTTGATAGTGATGATGACTCGGGTGACTCCGAAGACGAGTTCCCAGAAGAGCAAGATAGCCGATCTGATGTCGATTTATTGGTGGATGACGATGAGGATCTCGATGATGACATCGACGACGATTTAGAGGAAGATTTAGAAGAAGAAGACGAAGAAGAAGACTCTGAACACGACAATCCCCCGCGTAAACGTGCTCGCACTTACAAGCCGCGCAAAATTCCCAAAGCCATGTATCCTGAAGATGTCGCGTGGAAACCACTCAACACGGCTCCCAAACCCGACCCAGAAGAGCTCAGATATCATCCAAGCATCGGCTGGCTTGTCATGTTTGTCAGTACATTTGGTGCTGTGTTCAACGATCTGGGAGGCTATGGCCCTCAAGACATTGAGGAAGGCGTTGTTGAACCCAATGTAAGCATTCACAAACTATTTGCTCGCCTTCTTGGCCTTGTGCTTAATCGGAAAAAAGAAATCGAATACAAGCGCTACGTTTCTGCTCTTCAAGAGTTGCACTCTCAGTTACCCTTACTAGGAGGTACATATCGCTTGAGTCAAGACTTTCAGTGGAAATCACAGGATGTTTTTGAGCTATTGAAGCCAATTGAGCGCCTGGAGATTCTCCAATTACTCGCTTTATGGGCCCTAACCAACTCGAAGACCCTGCACCAACACATGAGCAAGTTGGGCTCTGATTCGATCATATGTTATACTGGATTTGATGACGAGTTAAATCGCTATTATTTCTGTAAAGGTGCAGTTGGAGATACTCGATTTAGGCTCTACCGCGAAACCAACCCCTACGTCTCAGTTGTCAACTGGACACCTGTAGCTAGCAACTGTGATGAATTGGAAAAATTTACGCGTCAGTTAGACGAACAGACGGGAGATTTGAGCCAATCGCTTGTACAGATACTTGACGAGTTTTTGCCAATCGCGCGTGAGTCGGAAGACCGCCGCATCAAAGAGGAGAAGCGTGTACGTCGCCATAACCAGATTGCTCGTGAAGTAGCACTCGTGCGCAGTGAACCACGCGAATCACGTCGTACGAGGGCCCCGCGTGTTAATTACTCGATGCTAGCCTATGACGAGGAAATCGAGCGAGCTACCCGTAAACGTGAGCGGGCTGCAGCTACAAATGATCGCGAGTGGGGATCTCCCGCGCCTGATCTTGGATCACGACAGTCAAGACGGCTCAGAGGTGGCATTCCTGACCAAGAGAAGACCCTGGAGCAGGTTGAAGCGGAATTCCAGATAAAGAGGGCGAAGGAGTTGGCAGAGAAACGAGCTAAGCGTGAGACAGGCGGCGAAAGCTACGATACTGAGGAGAAGCCAGCCCCTCAGCCACTGGAAGAGGTGCCCATGGGTGTATCTGCTCGTGTGCCCGTATGTGCTGCTGTGCAATTACCTGCAAATGTGAATGCTGTGGACAAACTCGGAATGGAGACACCTGCAGTATCACCAGGAACCATTGAGCCTGCCACTGTGGTCGTGCCTGATCATCTAGAGACGGTTCATAAGCCTACAGAACCTGGCCTTAATACTGCCACGGGGCAAAACTTCTCTACCTAATAACACCGCAGGACGGTGTAAATTATTCTGTACATGTTAATAGTCCGTAGCAATTATGTACCCGAGGCGATTATATTTCAATGCGCCAAAACTAAACCGAGTACAGTTTTCTGCCCCATGCTCGCTGTTCACGTATAATTATCTAATTCTGTATATTTACGCACTTAGCCCACAATGTTACTCCAGCTGTCGTTTTCCTTCTTACGACGTGTATCAGTTTCTTCACTGTCACGCTGGTAGTAGTTGGGACGGTGCCAATAAGTCAATTTACGAATATGATCTTCGAGTTTCTGAGGAGTGATGCCCAAATCTTTGTAGCCAAGGGCCCCGGGGGTCTCTACCTGATCAATAAGTTGGCGCTCGACGATGTCGGGAGTAATAACTCCTTCCCAGAACGCACCGTATTGAAGGAAAGTAGTGACGGCCTTCAGAATAGGTTTGGGCAAATGCAATAGTGTAAGGTCACGCTTCACGGAGTCTTTAACCAAATTGTGGATTTCCTTAACGGAAAGAGCGTCGGGACCGTTAAGCTCGTAGAGCTTACCAGTAGTCTCGTCATTGTAAACCATGATCTCAAGCGCCTTGGAAAGATCAAACAAGTAAGTAGGTTTGATTACTTCCTTACCACCGCTAGCGCTCAAAAAGAAATCGTGGTAGGCCATATAATTGATAAATTGGTCTTGGACGCCAAAAACAGGTCCAGGACGCACAATAGTTGCATCAGGGTACACATCCTTAACAGCCTCCTCACCAAAGTACTTTGATTTATAAAACTCAGAAGTACTATTGGGGTCAGCAGAGTGCGTAGAAACATGAATTAACCGAGGGACACCAGCATCTTTTGTTGCCTGCGCAATGCGGCGAGCACCTTCAACATGGACATCGTCAAAACTAAAATTCTTGGTCTTCCAGTTACGTCCAATCAAGTTAACAACAACGTCACTGGATTTAACAGCGTCTTCAATCGAGCGAACATTGCGCAAATCAAACTCTTGAAAGTTAATGACGCCCAAATCTCCGGTGGGTTTGAGGTGACGTTTAAAGATCTCCTCACGGTATGGAGCAGTGACCAAAGTACCGTGTTTACCCAGTCTTTGCACGAGCTGGGTGCCCACCAATCCAGGGCCACCAAATACGGTGACCGTATAGCCAGACCGTGAGCTTCTACCACCAGAACCTTGCGACATGATGGCTTTACCATTACGAAGGATATTTACTTGCGAATCCAAGGCCTCGAAAGTCTGGATGCCGCGACTAAACGGTTTGGCGACCGATTTGGCGTGGATTCGAGAGAGCATTACTAAAGTAGTTGTGACGACTGGGGCCTATAAGAGGAGACGACGAGAAAGGTATGCGTTTTTGGTCAGAGAAAAAATAATTAGGGGGGCAATGTGAATAGTTTGCTATGTACAACTATCTATTATAAAACAGAACTCAATTGGACTTGACAAGGATGTCGAAAAAAAAAGTGATTACTTCTCAACACCTGATTGGATGGACGATGAGTTTAGAGAAAGGGAGGAGCAAAAATATTGGACGAAAGCGGAGTCGAACCGCTGACCTCGTGCATGCTAAGCACATGTGATAACCAACTACACCATACGCCCGTGATTTACGTAAATTGTAGCAAGCGGGGGCCGGTATAGTCTCCAACCCGAGTACTACTTATAGGCTTTAAGGTTAAAACCATATACGGTGTCCATAAGTAGATCTTGTAAGGATCAGGACGGCAATGTGGATGAAATCCACATTCTGGTATTATTAGTTAAGAAATAGTTAAATGCTGTCTAGACTATCAGGGGTTTATATAGTACAGGTATTAGGCTTACTGATGTAATCCGGATACCTCGGAAGTACTATAGAATAGTCTAGCTATGGTGCATAAGCGAGCAGGGCTCGCTTACCTATAGCGGTAGGGAACATGCACGATCACGTGAGTGTGTAGCAGAGGTAATCTCAGTGGAGTCTGCTACATAAATGTAGCAAGCGGGGGCCGGTATAGTCTCCAACCCGAGTACTACTTATAGGCTTTAAGGTTAAAACCATATACGGTGTCCATAAGTAGATCTTGTAAGGATCAGGACGGCAATGTGGATGAA
>JAKTWR010000092.1:0-23456 GCA_030582415.1 Wickerhamiella vanderwaltii | reverse complement strand
CTCAAGGGGCCCGATGGTTCAGTATGGCTATACACCAATTATTCGCATACCTTGTTTGAGGATGGCTTGAGTGCATTAGAAATATGAGCACGCCGCTTATTGTATGAGCTTTTCTGCTCGCATCCCGTTTTTTTTTCTCTTCTCTTCGGTACCTCGCTCGCTGATGACCACTGGCTACAAGTTGATTCATTTCTTTAAATGGCTACTCGCCATTATTGAATCTTCTTTATCTTGCCTTTGTTTCTCACATTTTATTGTTTGAGCTGCAGCTCTCTACCCTGACGTTTATCCCTTCTCAAACTCGGTAACTCGATCCCATTTCTTCTCGGGACTAACTGCTACTGCTACACTCACAAGCAGGTTAATTGGACTTCTCCCCCTACCAACCGCTGGTAATTTCAAGATGATGAGTATAGTGTCTCTGGTGATCGTGGTGGTTCATCCGGATTCAAACCCTTATCATCCTCTCAAATTACCATGTTGGGCTCAGATCCGAAAGGCTGATTCAAGGTCGCTTCAGGATACAGGGTACCTCCCTGTATCGCATACTGTTGTCAACCCTCTCATGACGCCTCAGTAAGACTGTTCCTTCTGAATACTGTTCATGCGAAGCAGAACTCCTTCTTCACGCTATCCTTCGGCTAAAAGGATGGCTACCGGAAGACTGAGATCCTAGTAACATGAAAGTTCAGGGCACTATAAGATGCACAAAGCTACCTTGCACGATATTTGAGTATAGCGCAGTCACTCTCCAGGCCAGGATCGAGCGACAAAGAGAAACCTCAAATATCCTCTCGGGTAGTCAGTGGAGGAAATTCTGGAGAAGTTTAACCAAACCAATTAACCGGCAAGAGTGTAATTTTAGTGCTCAGTCCATCGTGAAGAAATGGTAACCCTATATATAGATGTTTAAACGAGATAGCACTGTTTAATCTTTTGTTCATGATAGCTCCTCATTTTAGGATCCATAATAACCTAGGTATGACAAGCTGATCTAAAGTGTGCGGAAATGCACCTTATATGTGATTTTTTAACTGTGGGTCCCCTACAACGTGGAAGCGCCATAAATGGTGACGCCCTTGTAAATCCGATAATTCTCAGCGCATACACATGAATCTTGTCAGCGTTATTTTTACTTTGTTGTAATTTCTTGGCTCCAGCTAAGTTTAGTTTACAAAGACTTTTCAAAGCATCAGAGCTGTAAACTCAACGCCAAGTAGTAGCTCCTTTGGTTCCACAAGCTAATCTATAATAATAAAACTGTAAAATCAACGATATAGTATGTCTGTTGTGACTCTGGACCCTGTAGCTATCTATTGGAAAATATAGTGTAAAAAATGGGTTACATTCCCCGTAGACACTGGAGCTGCGACAAAAAGTGCTCTAAATGCAGCATTGATAATTAAATTAATTTATTGACCACACGAGAATTATAATCTGATCCGGATATTATGCGTAGACAAGAAGGCCACCACAACGACGTTAATTCCTCACGGATTTCCCACATGTGTCATTCACTTGTGCCCGCAATCAAGCTTTTTACAGCCTTTTCGCAGATAATATGTTAGCTTAAGGGTCGGTAACTCGCCCTGTGCTTTCTGTAAGAACCAGCTCGTAGTAATTCTGTTCGAAAGACTAGCTCTAAACTAAATGGATTCCTACCAGCAACCCCAAGGAGTGGCCTAGGGTCCCTTTTTTCGCTTTTTTATTTCGAAATCTAGACTACTGGATCACAACACATCTGGTAAAGTCCAATTACCATAATTCAGATCAGTAGACATAAATATGTAGTCTGGGATTAGCCGGTGGTCTCGCTAGGCGTAAAAGGCTATTGATGTCGTTAATTACATTAACATTTATAATACTTTAAGACTATAGGAGGGTGGATTCTGCGCATAGCGGCGAGCAAAAAGATCAACGCCCTGGGAGCTCATAGGGTCACTGAACCTCAGCACCGACGCTGACAACCCCATTTTGTGCATGCTTATTCATACAGTCGTGCAGCAGTAATTTATGTGCATATGCGTCTTCACCGCCAGTATCGAGTAAAAATTTATTTTTTCGGGGAATATCTTACCAGTAGGTCAGTGCGCAACTCTGATAATTGACGGGTTCTTTTGTTTAGTATTTTTCTTTGCCTGTGCACACACGTTTAACGAGGACGCGCGCGTGGCGTGACTAATCATGGACGACAAACACTAGGGCTACGCCCTAGTGAGTACGAAAACCCACTCGCATAGTATTTCACTCAAGGATCTGTCTGCGTAAAGCTTAAATCGATTTATCCAAATGAAGTACCTTGCCGCATTTTTGCTTTTGACCGCTGGTGGTAACGCCAGCCCCTCTGCTGAGGACATCAAGTCCGTCCTTGCCTCTGTTGGTATTGAGGCTGATGATGAGCGTGTTAACGCTGTTGTTGCCGAGCTCGGTGGCAAGAACGTTGAGGAGCTTATCACTGAAGGCTCTTCCAAGCTTGCTTCCGTTCCTACTGGTGGTGCCGCTCCTGCTGCCGCTGCTGGTGGTGCTGCCCCTGCTGCCGCTGCTGAGGAGGAAGAGGCCGCCAAGGAGGAGTCCGAGTCTGACGAGGACATGGGCATGGGTCTTTTCGACTAAGCTGTCCACTTATAGTATATAATTGCTTGTAGCTAAAATATCTATTTCCTCAAAAAAACAACAACTTTACCTTTAGTGTTTTTTTGACATTTTTGTGGGGGAGAAATTTTCCCATGAAATTTGTCAAGGAATTTGTGTCGGTGAGAGAGGTCTTCCGTAGTAAAGCTCCCAAAGTACCTAATCATGGCCAAAACGGTGCTAATAACTGGGGCCAGCCGTGGAATTGGCAAATGTGTAGCTCAAAAATTGGCCAAGGAAGGATTCAGCACGATCCTCGCCGCTAGGGACCTGGATGCGCTAAACACCGTGCAAAAGGAGCTGACCGTTGTGTCGCCAAACCAATCACATAAAGTCCTGGAACTTGATTTGCTTAAATTCACCTCTGCTGATGCTTGGACTTGCAAGGATCCAGTGCATGCTCTAGTAAATAGTGCAGGTATTGCGTCTACAGGGTTGTTGATGAAAATGTCCCCTGACCAACTGGCAAAGTGTTTTCAGGTCAATACTACAGGGCCTATACTTCTCACCAAGGCATTGCTGAGGCCAATGATGAGGCAAGGGGGTGGTGACTTTATTTATTTG
The DNA here is from genome assembly GCA_030582415.1 of Wickerhamiella vanderwaltii. Taxonomy (NCBI): domain Eukaryota; kingdom Fungi; phylum Ascomycota; class Dipodascomycetes; order Dipodascales; family Trichomonascaceae; genus Wickerhamiella; species Wickerhamiella vanderwaltii. The sequence goes on along the minus strand of JAKTWR010000092.1, from coordinate 20,261 downwards.
AGTTCGGTGCTGGCTTCCAAGGGATGGTCTGGAATGAGTGCATACGGAGCATCCAAAGCCGCGATTCAATCGTTTTCTCGGTCAATGGCCCGTGAAATGGGCACCAAGGGACTTCGGTTTAATACTATATCTCCCGGTCTTGTTGATACCGACATGGGCCGTGCCGCCAACATTGAAGAACTGCTGGGGTTGAACATAACAAAAGAGTTGATTGACCCCGAGGATGTGGCCAATGCTGTATTATTTTTATTAAAAACCAAGAGTGTCAATGGCACCGACTTGTGTCTAGACAATGGCATGAAGGCATGATGGGTCGGTCCATGGGCCGCGACTTCCCAGCCCATCGTCAGCTGTATATATTGAGCAAATAAAGAAGCATTAGGAGGCAATAATGTGGAAATGGAAGCGTTTTGTGAGAAATAGTGTACAAGCCTGTGGTGGTTTATTTGTACTGGAACCAATATAAAAAACACAGTTGGCCATCTCAGAGAGCCAAGAGCCGTTGAACTAGGAGCTGCTTTATTTCCAACTAACTTTGGTGAACCAGCTACGACTAAAAAAGTGGTCTAAAATATTGGCTCGTGTACTAGCACCTGCTTGTACCTGACTGGAAAGTACCTAGTAAAATTCACAAAGCGACCACACAAAGCGACTACACAAGACTAACCTCAAACAATAAAGTCATATAAATTTTTGCATTTAAATAATCTCCATTCTATCTATTTAGCATCCTTCACACAGCCGGGTTCCTCATAACCCCTTGCAATCAGCTCTAGACCCCCAGCTCACACCCTCTGACTTTATGTTCAAAAATCTCGCCCGTAAGAGCAGAGTGTTTTCCCTGCCCGAGGTGGAGGCTCGCACGGAGCACGTGCCATACACTCAAGTGTTGAAGACAACCTCAGCCAACCATCACCGCAGAAATTGGGGTATCAAGTACAACCTGCCCAAAAAGGCCGAGACGGTGCTTGTGACGCAGCAGGGCCTCGACAGCAACATCAGTATGCCTCAAGTCGAGTACGGTGGTCGTCACGCCCGCAGAGTAGAGAAATTCGCCGAGACAGGTGCCGCAGTACGCCCGTACAAGTCGCACCACGAGTTCTCGTCAATGTTTTATGCGGGACAAAAGCCAGGAAAGACTATCTCTGACATGAGCAAATTACAGCGTAAAAGGCTTTTTGAGGAGGCATCGTCTCGCCGTTATGAGTATGTCAAACACAGTGCCAGCCTTAGAGCCGAGGGCGACCCATCCCCGGCCCCAGTGTTTGAAAGAGGTGTTGCCGAGCGGTTTTGTGGATTGGAAAGCAATGCTGCCTACAAGAATGAGCCCCGCAAAACCCCCAGTACATCTATTGGTCTTAGTTATGCGCTCAAGGGTACCGTATACAACACCAAGAATGGCCTAGTATCTTCCCATGTAATTCCTGGCCGCGTGTTACCGGTTGGAAGCGTTAGCAGACGTGGTCCATTTGCTGCGGCCGGTTTTGTCGGAAGCAACAGCTCTAGCAGCGCTCCAAGCACAAAATCCACCGACGATAGAGCCAAACGAGCCGATGGTAAGCCAGAGGACCCGACTATCATTGCCCAGCAACGAGTCATCCCCATGCACGTTGACCAGGCAGAAGCTAATGAGAATGGTGCAATTCTTGTCAAATTTGGCTACCTCAGCAATGCTTCAAATAAAAATGTATATAAATCCTAAACCACTGCGTAGTGAAATCCTTAAAGACTCTTTTTGCTTACAAACTATGTATACCTAACAAAGTCACTTTTGATCCGGGAGTGTGCCCCAAGTCGACTTTTCGATAATCGAGCCTGCTCACGTAAAACTTTTTTTCCATGGGTAAAGTCAAAAAAGCTAAAAAGTTCAGAAAGAACCATCTGAAGGAAAAGATTGACAAAGTTCGCCACAAGCAAAAGGTTGTAAAGTCTTTAAACAAAGACAAGTCCAAGCCGGCAGTTGAGCGCGAGAAAAAGGGATTCGAGGTCCAAGAACCAAAACAAAAGTTAATTGAAGATCCCGAGTTTGAAAAGTATCTCAGCGAATCAGAACCAAGCGACGACGATGAGAGGGCTAATTTAGAGGAGCAGGAATATTTAAACGGCATTGAAGCTTCCAGTGACGACGACGACGACAATGAAGATGCTGGTCAACAAAACCAGGACGATGGCGACGACCAAGCCGTCACAAGCTCGCTCAGCGTCGAGCAAATTGTGCAGTGGTCTAAACAGCTCGATTCAAGCCCCAAAGTTGCCAAGGATATCATTAGGGCCTTTGCCAACGAAGAAGAGATCGCCGATCTCAAGGCCATTGATGCGTTAATCAACTTGGCCCTCGGCCCTCTTGCCACTGCCCTGAGGGAGTTGTTGCCATTGAATAAAAATCAAATGCCCATCTCCAATAAACGACTCAAAGAAATGGAGCCAAGCCTTAAAACATACTGCAAGACGTTAACAGATCTACTCAAGAACGGTACTAATAAGCGCATTGCAAAGATATTGTTTGCATTACAAAAGACCCTTCCATATTTCCTCGGGTTTAAACAACTAAAGGACCTTATTAAATCGTTTGTTTCGGTTATTGTAAACCCAAATGTCGAGGATGAGCCCAAGCTGCTTACTTTTAGCGTCGTTAAAGAGGCCTGCACACTTTATCCAAACACCCTTCTTGAACCGTTTATTAAAGCAAATTACGAGAGTCTTGTACGGTTGTGTAAGAATTCAAATGCTCATACTCTCCCTTCAATCAATTTGGCCAAGAATTTGTTTGGTATGATTTATGCGATTGATGCCTCAAAGGGATATCAAATGGCATTCCAACAGATCCGTACTCTTGCACTTCATCTCAAGAGTGCTCTTGACAAAAAGAAGAACCCTGACGCCGACTTGAAGGTCATTTACACTTGGCAATATGTGCAGAGCCTGGACTATTTCAGCCGTGTAATTGCTCTTGGCGCTGGCGAAGAAGACGATGCACCTGCCGACTTGGTCAAGAGTTCGCCATTGCTGCAGCTCATCCATCCCCTTGTGCAGATCACTTTGCGTACCATCACTCTGGTTCCCAAGGCAGCGTACTTGCCCCTTCGGTTCTACCTTGTGCGTAGCTTGATTCGTCTCTGTCGTCACACGGGTGTTTACATTCCCTTGAACCCGGTTCTAGTCGATGTTTTGAGCTCTTCTGCCGTTAATCGCAAGGCCCTCAAGTCGAGTTTGACTCAATTCGACTTTGACAACAATATCCATGCCCCTGAATCCTATCTCAACACCCAAGTTTACCAAAATGGTCTTAATGATGAATTGGTCGACTTGTTTGCAGAGAGTCTTGTACTATACTGTAAGAACATTGCATTCCCCGAGGTTGCGGGCCCCGTGATTGTTACTATTCGTCGCTTTATGAAGAAGAATAACAACAATGCTCGTCTCAACAAACAACTTAAAACTCTAGTCGAGCGGTTGGAAGCCAATAGCGAGTACATTTTGCGTCATCGCTCGAATGTTAGTTTCGGTCCCAGAGATAAAGAACAAATTGCTGCATTCTTAAAAGATGATGCCTGGGACAAGACGCCCCTTGGTTCGTTTGCTGCTGTGCGCCGTAAGGTTCGTGAGGAACGCCAGCGCTTATTGGAGGAAGCTTCCAAGGCCGCAGCCAATAGTGAAGAGGAAGATATTCAAAATGAACTCGAGCAGAGTGGATCTGGAAGCTCTGACTCTGAAGTAGACATGGACGACTCTGAGTAAGTAGTTTAATTTATGTGAGTGAATAAAAATAAGGCTATTATATATACTGCCGGCCCCCCTCGTTCGAGGCAATCGTGATGAAGTACCATCCAAGATTTATTTCATCACCACAACTAATAATTCTCGTCCACAACCCCAAATTATTTACCGCTGGTTTCCAAACAAAATCCAGTCTACACAATCCCAGCTGACTCGTACTTTTAACCCCAGCATCGCGAGATGAGCTTACCAATGCTCCGTACTGCACTCCGTCTTCGTGTGCCTCTCAAGCCGGCCCAGATCCTACAACCCATGCGTTTTTACGGTGGAGGACCCCCTCCTCTTACTCGTGAATTCGTTCAGGAACGGATTATGGGCGTTTTGTCCAACTGCGACAAAGTCGATGAGGCAAAGTTGACCCCCACTGCATCGTTTGAGAGTGATTTGGGCCTCGACAGCCTTGACGTTGTCGATGCTCTTTTCTACATTGAAGAAGAGTTTACTATTCAGATGCCAGAGTAAGTACTTTAGTGAGGAAATGGCCGCACATTTCCCCTGTCTAAATTTTTTCCTACAAAGGGACGAACTAACCTAGTCACGAGGCAGACAAAATTACTACTGTTAAGGAAGCCGTCGATTATATCCTTAAACAACCTGATGGTAAGTTGAAATTAGCTATTGCAGCTCTTGAACATCTACTAACTAGCCTATTAATTGATGGAATCTTACTGGCCATCTCGCTTAGTCACGATGCACTAGCGACAGTCCTAGTTAGCACATGTAAAAGTTTAGAAAAAGAGAAAAATAATTCAATCATCAATTATTTTTTTTTCGGCGATGGGGTAAGGGTGTATTGTCTACGGTATCGTCTGGCACTGTTTGTTGGTTTGTATGCCGGACGCGAGAGTGTATGCACGTTGTATGCACAGGGCATAAAGAACACGAAAGACAGTGTATTCGCACCCGTAGTTTAAGTGTCACGCATTATGTGGATAGTTGTCTACCTACCTTGAACTTGTCTCGATACAAATCTCGAGGTTATTCGCAGGTTAGAAAATTTTAACGATTATATAGAAACTTTTAAATCTACTTAGTCGAACAAGCCCATGCCCATGTCGTCATCGGACTCCTCTTCCTCCTCAGCGGGAGCAGCTTCAGCAGCGGCGGCGGCAGGAGCAGCAGCAGCGGCGGGGGCGGCAGCAGCGTAGGCTTCAGGGTTGGCGATACGGTCCTTAATAGCCTCAGAGCCATCGAAGGTGTAGTCGCTGGCAATAGAGACAGCCAACAAGTTCTTGTAGCTGTTGATAAGCCAGTGAGAGACGGCGGGGAGGGTAGGCAAGTTGGTGGCCAAAGAGATCTGGGCGATGCTCTGGACAGCAGAAGAGAACTCACCGAGGAGAGCCTCATCAGTGATGTCGAGGATTTCGGAACCAAAGACCTCACCTTCGTTGAAGATGTGCTCAACAGTCAAACCGTAAGTGAAAGGAGAGATGTTAAGCATGTTAAGGAGGGTAGCCTCAGAGGAACCGACACGGTTACCAGAGGTGACGACCAAAACGTCGGAGGTAATTTCAATGGTACCACGGGTAATCTTGGTGGGGACACCGAGGGCCTGGAAGAAACTGGTCTTACCGGGCTCCATACCAGTGTTCATAGCACCAACCCAAACGTCCTTGGGGGCGAAGGCACCAGCACGGGCGGGGGCGAGGACACGGTTGTTGAGCAAAGTGTCACGCATGCCACGGAGGTCCTCCTCGTTGGTGAAGACAAAACCAACGTTACCCTTGATAAGGGGCATCAACTTCTCGAGGTCGGGCATCTCGGGGATGAAGCTACGGAAAGCACGACGGACAAGAGTGTTCTTACCCATGAGCATGGTAGCACGACCGCGGAGCTCACGACGGATCTCGTGGAGCTGCTGGGAAGAGACATTGTCAAGACCAATCAAAAAGACGGTCTTGGACTCCTGCAAAAGCTGCTGGAGCTTGTTAAAGTACTCGATTTTCTTCTCGGAAACGCCTCCCATTTCAACTTTTTTAAACTAGGATAGGGTGTTTAAAGGCTGACAATATACCCCAGAGTCGAGTCGGTTTGTGCGAAATTTCACAGCCCTAGCGCATGTGTAATCTGTATGACTAATAAGGGCTCCGTCGCAGCAGGCCCTTACAGTGTGGTGTCGTTGAATAGCGAATGAGCACGACATGACGAGAAAAATAAACCAGTCAATAGCATAAAATCATCGTATATACTTGTTAACTTCATCTCATAGCCCTGATCTAAGCTGTTCAAGAATCCGCACTCGGCGGTCGATTTTCTCGGCCGCAGCCTGCAAAGCCGCGACATTAACAATCATTTTCTTTGCTGAATTGCACTCTTTTGCGCCATCTGCAATGGTTTTTTGCAACTGCACAAGTTGCTGGCGCTGGGCCGCATTGCCGTTCTCAAGCTGGCGCGCGCGCAACAGTAGCGGGTTCTCAAGCTCAATTGTAGCCTCGCTATAGCGCATTGCTAACAATTCTCGTGTCCGAGTAACTAGCGCGCGTCGGGGGCCGTCACCAGCAGCTGCTTGTTGCACAATGCGCTGGACCTCTCCCATTACCTAAAATGGAGGCGACGCCGGTGGTTAGCGCTAAAGGGGCTGCGGCGCTCGCTACTTCATCACAGCGGCTTTACGTTGGTTGCAACGGCTCAGTTTATATTTATGCGCTGCCAGGCCACGACCTTGAGCGCACAATCAAGCTGAATGCGTCTCAGATCGCCTATGTCGATGGTGCAGATTGCCTTGCAGTCATTGAGAACTCTCGCGCCTACATATACTCTGCAGACTTGAGGAAACGTATTTATGAGTTTGACTCGGGAAGCGCTTCTCGGATCTCGGCAAACAACTCCACTGTGGTCCTGGCCTCAAAGCGGCGTATTCGGTGGGCTACTCAAGGATCTGATGGGTGGAAAGCAGATCAATTACAATTGCCCGGAGCCAAGGATATATTAATACATGATGATATCGTCTATGTGGTTACGGGGTCGCAGCTATTGGCTGTAGACCTCAATGCCCGCAGAGTACGACAGCTTGACTTCAAAATCTCCCCCCAATGGGGCCACTTGAGGGTCCACATGTGTTTTGCTAATTCATTAGTTGTTGTTGCCGGTAAAAAAGCTTGGTGCGAGCACGAGTTTGATCTCGCATCTGACCCCCAAACAATTGCTCCATTGGGCAAGTTCTGGGTCTTGGCGTCCAACAGCAAATTAGAGCTGTTTGATGGGACAAATGTTGTATCCAGTTTGGATTTGCCGGTGATCTCTTCGTGTGACGGCTATGTCGCAACAAAAACACAGGTCTACCGCCTCGAAACACAAATATCTGTCGAGTTTATTCAAAGCGTCGCTAAAAATAACCCCAAATTCGCTCTTTCCCTTGCCCAGGGCATGACCGACGACAAGGTAAATGATTTGCGACTACAACAGGCCAAACGAGATCTTGCCGATCAACAGTGGGACTCGGCAATTTCAGGTTTTATCGAGGCAAATGTCTCCCCAGAGACAGTGATCGAGGAAATGTCTAAAGTACTTGATGGTATTGACCCGGCACAAACGGCAATACCTTCTTCAGCGTCTTCCATTGTATCTACTTTATCAACACCTGATCGACTCATAATCCCTCAAATCGAGGCGTTCATCCCTTATCTTACGGGACAGCGACGACGGTTGAATATTTCTCTGGCGTCAGGCGAGATTTCTCTCGAGCAGGCTAAGCCCCAGCTCGTACTTATCGACACTACTTTGTTCCAATGCTATTTTCTCAACAAATCGTCTCTAATCGGCGCGCTCGTGCGCAATTCCAATCACTGCGATCCAGACGTGGTGATTCCCAAACTCTCGATTCTGGCCCGGTGGCGCGATTTAGTAGGGTTTCTTCATAGTAGAAACTTGCACGAGGAGGCGCTTGAACTTCTTACTGAGCATGGCACTGCACACGAGATTATTTTGTACCTTGAACGAGCAGGGTCATTTGAATTAATTAAACGGTTTGCACCCGCAGCTCTCAACAAAGAGCCCGCTAGCGCTCGCATACTTTTTGCCGATTCTGATTATGATCCTCACCTCGTGTATGAATTTCTACAATCCAATCATAGTCCCTATACCTTGGAGTATATTGAAGAACAAGTTAAAACTTCCGATGACCAGGTTCTCAACCAAGACCTTGCTAGTTATTTTCTCGAGAATAATATGGTCGATAGACTCGATAAGTTCTTGAGGGACACTGACCATTATAGCCCTCAAGAGCTGTTCCCGAGAATACCATCGAATCTCTATAAAACCCAAGCTATTTTATACGCTAAAATGGGCCAGCATGATAAAGTAGTTGAAACATACGTGCAACGGGGAAAGTTCTCAGAGGCAAAACATCATTGTGCCGAAATATATGACAAGGACGCTTCGGCGGGGACAAAGGTCCTTTACCACTTGTACAAAATCATTCTTGCGTCGCATCCAGAAGAACTGGTCCAATTTTTAAATTCCCAGGGCCATTACCTTGATCATACAAAAGTCGTTGAAGATTTACCGTCCCATTTGAAAATGTCCGAGATAGAGTCCTTTTTCGGCCATCAATCCAGACATATTGTTAGCCAAAATAACAACTCTGGCCTGAAGTCTACCTTGGCCCAGGCATTCCTTGCCGAGTCAACCTATAATCTGGCCCATCTGAGAGACCAGCAGGTCTCAATACAACAGACGACGACGTGCGATTTTTGTAAAAAACGGCTCGGACTCAGCGTAATAGGTTTATGGCAAGGCTCTGTTTTACATTATGGATGTATAGATGCGTTTCGCAGTATTTATTAAATAGCATAGATAACTTAATATAATTTGTTTTTTTTTCCCTCGGTTTTATTACTTCTTTCGCTTGCGTTAGCTCTAGAGCATGCGGAGATACCGCAAAACACCAGAACCAAAGCGAGAGAGTGACTGCATACGCTGAATTTCTTGTTTTTGAACAACGTTGAATCTTTCCAACGCATCTTTGTGTACGCTTGAGCTAGTAAACATATCGGCGTGAATGTCTAGAATCATCTTCATCCATGCTTGAACGAGCTCAAAATTCCGCGCGGCACTGAGCTGAGAAGACATTGCGTCAATAAACAACAAAAGCTCGTCTTCGACACTGAGGGAGCGAAGTTCAATGTCGGTAGCAGAAGGGCCCAATGTAGCGAGATAGTCAACGAATTCATTCAAAGTATCGGGCTTGAGGAGGAGTCCAAACTTTGACACTCCTTGGTTAGCACTAGGCGGCGTAGGTAAGAGCGAGTCAAGGTTCTGTTCCTGATCTTTCTCGTCTACCTTTGGAAGTCCTAAGAAAAATGGCGCCTTTTCAGGTGCCTTGGGGGCTTCTTTGGGTTTATTACGCTCCTTGATAACATCCAAGTTCACCAACATGTTAAATTTATGTCTGGGCTCCATGCTAAGAGTTTCCAACTGAGGTGCCAACTTTGACGGCCTGTCCCAGTTATCCATATCAAAGTACTCATCATCATTGTCGTCCTCAAGAGCACCATCTAGCATGCTACCACCACCTTCTCCCGCAACATTAGGCATGGTAATATGCTTGATCTCATCTTCAGAAATGTGACGTGTCGAGACAGTATGGAACTGGGAGCGCATGGTCCACATACTGATACCAACACCATTAACATGAGCAGTAGCCATCCACTCACCTCCAGGGCTAAGACGAAGGCATGTGACCGCGTTGTTTACGGAAACTGCATCTATGCAACCACCGCTGGGAATATCCCAAGACCGAATTGTATTATCCAAAGAGGCAGAGATGATCCAGCGACCATCTGGAGTAAAGTCGAAGTCGGTGATTCTGTTTCCGTGGCCTCTTAAAACTCTGACCTGTTTAAAAGTAACAGTATCGATGAGCGCAATACTCATGTCGTCGAGGGCAACGGCAATCAAGCCACAGCCAGGGTGATAATGGAGCTGAGACACAGCAGAACCAACATCCAGCACTTTAATGAGCTCAAGAGACTTGAAATCATGGAATTTTACGGTGCCATCGAGGGATGAAGAGATAATCATGCTATTAATGGCATCACTAGTAACACCAGTGACAGCGGAGTTATGGGCACCTGCGAGACGTTTGCGTAATTTGCCTGATTGCATATTGTAACCAGCAATTCCACCAGATGATGAGCCAATGAAACCAAAGTTACCGCATTTGGAGATGCTCACACATTTTCCATTCGCACCATCAATAGTTGGGAGCTGGAATGATCCAACAATTCCACGCTTACCACTCCAGGAGCGAGCAAATGGCTCACCTTTGTGAACAGAAAGAATGTTATCCCATTGACGTTCTTTGTTGGCCTCGTATGAGATGTCAATGATTGGAGGGAATTTATCGTCTACACCACTGCGTCCGATCTGGGACTTTGCCTTTAGACTTCCATGTTGGCGCTGGGAAAACTCATGGCTCTGCGAGTCCTTGCGGAGAGAAAATGCCCACAATGTACGATCAAGAGATCCACTCAATATAAAGTGAGACTCTGCGTCTGTAAATGCAATTGTGGAAGGTGGGCGTGAATGGCCACCTCTTTGGCGCAATATACGTGGGGGCGGTGCAATTGCTGTATTTGATTGTGAAATGCTGGGATCGAAAGCAAGTTCGTAGAGGACATTATCTGTTCCTGCACTAATGCAAATGGGCTGTGACGTGAGGAACTGCAGGTTTATCACGGCACCCTTGTGGAGGGAGCGAACAGAATGGACGCGGCGGCGCAAGTTGAGGTCATAGAAATACAAGTCACCGGCTGCGTTTCCTACTCCGAGCATTTGTGCATCGCTGCGAAAGCTTACAGTGACCACCGGTTCACCAATCTTGAGGGTAAACAGTGTTGAGTCGGTTTTGATATTGAAAAGATGCACATCACCATTTCTAGCGGCAATTGCAACGATATCTAGTGCTGTCGCGCTCGGCTCGATCATGGCAATACCCGAGGCGACCTCGTCGAACGTGTGTACGATGGAGCCAGTTTTTACATTGACCACCAAACAACACGATTCGGTAGCAACAACTAATTTATTCAAATAAGTCTGGAGATGGCAAACGTCTACCACTGGCCCGAGGAGCTGTGAAAAGTTGATCTTTGTGTAAGACTCTACTTGTTGAGTTTCAGGATCCCATTTAAACACCCTCAAGGCTTGATTTGTAGCCAAAACAAGGAATTCACCGAGGGTGAGAATTTTGATTGGAGTCTCCTTTGCATCAAGCTCAAGATCCACGGAGCTAACCTCACGAGCTCGTTTAAACACCTTAAGTTGGGTCTTTGTAGCGACGAAAACATGGTGGAAATGAGATCTAATACAAAGGATATCGTCCTCCGTTTGTGGCTGAGATACAAAAAGCATATTGAGGTTTGATGCATCGTAAACTTGAAACGACCTGCCTACCACGGTTGTGACAAGAAATGATTGGCCCAAATTGGTGACTGAGAACGGGATGCGATTAGCAACTACACCAATAGTTCTATAGGGTGAGAAGATCTTTGATGGCTGCGATTTTTTAACAATTTCAGGCTTCTGTCTTTTCATCGATTACGTGATAAATTTTTTCAAACAGTTTCTGGGATTTCAAGCTTTGACTTTATGCTTACCTCAAGTTTTTTCTTCACACTGACCACCTCTTACTAAGTGAAAAATGACGGTTGGCCAACGAGATTTGGCGGCGTTCCTTGGTCGTAAGAACTTCAAGGGTATTTATACAAAAAATCCGCTGGCGATCTCACCAGCATATGCCAAGTTTAATCGGCTCAAGGGGTACGTGCCCAGCTGGCCAGTAAGAAGGGAGCACAAGCTGGGTTTAAAACTCACCAACTGGAAGCGAGTATTCTCGCAAGAGAATTCGCAAATAGAGCGCAAACCATTTGCTCAAAACGAGTTTGTTAAATCCAACGAACTTATTGGCGCCGATTTGCGCAACGTGATTCTTAGCGGTGCTGGCGCTGGTGAAACCGCTCAACAGTTGAGTTTCAGACTGGGAATCTCTGTACCAAGAGTAGAAGCAGTTATTAAACTGGCTGGTATCCGTAAGGAACTAGAACAAAAGGTAAGTGATGGCAAACGATTAGTCTTTATGAATCGAGGCTTAAGATCCCTCGACATGAGTCAACAATTATTTTAAAACTGATACTAACAAAGAATGAAATTACAAAAGAAATGAAAACCATGGCAAAGCACATGCGTGGCTTCTTTGATGAGATTCGCACCGACAAGGAAGGTAAGCCATGGCATCGTCCTGACGACTTGACCGAAATTCCTATTCCTCGCGCGGTACAACAACAAAGATTCCTTAGTATTGCTGAAAGTGAGCCGTTTGGTCCAGTAGATGCTGCCAATACTCTTGGTATCGAGCCAGCAGCTGCAACCCTCGAGCGGATTACTGAGGTTCAAAGCGAAACCATATCGGAGCAGCGGAAAAAGCCTACACGGTTTATTGCTGCTCAGAATGAAGGTGATAGAACCCTTTTGCAATTTACCGATGCTCGCGTCGGCCAGGTTGGTTTCAGATATGGTGCTTCTAGAGACGACCGGAAGCATGCAAGAAAAGTATCGTTTTTGCCTAATGGCAACCGCGTTTATCCGTTGCCAAAGAGTGACTAGTGTATATAAGGACCATTGTCCGTTTAACTTAAGCAATATTTTTTGAGAAGGGTGGGCCAACCCATTGTCCCCTGTCCGTAGGCCCTGCTCTCTGCGTGTGTCCGCGTAACGAAGCTTTTGTCCAGTTTAAGCAGTTTAGTGACTTTAAAACTACTGGCAATTTTGTGCAGCGTTTTGTATATCATGAGTGGACATTGATTTGCATTTGTGGCCATTTTAGAAAACTGCAAGCTCAAGGTTTTGAATCGAGCTGCTTATTTCAATCATCGTCTTTTATTATCTCTCCTTAGAAGTCAAGGAATGTTGTGCTTGGCGGTTGGTGCAACATATGAACATCACCTATTCAAGTAAAAGGGAGTAGATAATCGGTACAGTGAAGTGTGTGCTCAAGCGAGAGCAAGCTAAAAGGAGTAAGTGAAATTAATATGTTGCCCTTTTACGGTATGGTAGATGTCTTTTCGCAGTTGATAGTGCTCAAACCGACGTGATCCCAGTGCAACATAAAAGATAGAAATGAACCCTCTGGACCTAAATTAGGAGTGTAATTCCCTCGCATCATCAATTTTAACCGTGTTTAATGCGGTTGTGCCACACCCAAGGACACCAATAATGTAGAAAACTAGCTTCTCTTTGCGCCGTCTAGTAAGATCGAGCCCGCCCAGCATCTCAGTCAATTCAGTGCTATCACCGGGTAGCCTGGTCGTCGCCTCCTTACTATAACAGAAGGTATTCGATTTCTCTTTATTCTGCTGGCTATTGACCTTACCGGCATGGCGCGCAACGCTCATAGAACAACCTTCTGCCTTCTTTGAGTTGGATTTTTGCGCAGCTTGAGAGTACTGTCCTCATATATTTCGCGAGTAGCCGGTATTCCCTAGGCATGTTGGGTGCTTTATGGGGTGAGGCATAGCCGAATTTCGAAATACCTCATAAAAAGGAGCCAGTGTTCACTCAGATACTTGTGCAAAATGGCTGGTTAGCAACACATTTTGAGATTTATAGGTTTATTATATGAAGACTATTCTAAAGGAGGCAGCTTGTGGGATGAACTCTAGCCCAGTTTCAAAACACCTCATGAAACATTTCAACGATGATGCCATCAAGATCCAATACGATGATCCTCCACAGTCACTGTATTCACTTGTTACTTATTATATATTAGAAGAATTGTGGCTAGATTGAATCGATAATCTTGTCAAGTCTCCGGTCTAACTCGGTCACGACGTCATGCAGCCGTGTTACTTCGGCAAAATCAGGAAAAAACCTTTCCAAAACGTCCAGCCTCTCGCTCGCTTTCTGGATATCGGCGCGCATCGCTTCTATCTCCTTATCTCTAGCGCTAGTATCTCCTATTAAGGAGCTCATCTGGCACTCGTCACGAACCCGCATCATTAAATCCATATTAGCTTGTATGTTGCGGCGCAGGGCAGCAGACTGCTCCTTCTCCTCCTGATTCCGGCCACTAAGAGCATCGTGAACTGCGGCCCTAATGAAGACATCAAGTGTTTGGCCAGTTCCATCAGTTGGAGCACTCATATCTCCCGCAGAAAACTTGTTGGGTTGCATAGTTGGTTATGTCCAGTGGAACAGCGCCGGCTCTTATATAGGCAATTTGGGATATGCGCGTATACGCAGCAGTGATCTTGGCGGTTTCAGAAATAGCGCATGGCCCCACCCCCACCCGCCATGTGAGAGTCCTGTGGCCGTATATTAAAGTCTTCCCTCGTCAATATGTATATATGTATTATTTTGTCGGCGTTGTTTAGCCTGAAAAATCAAATATCAAAATAGAGCAATGGAGCAATGGAGCTCCATGCCGCTATCAACAGTGTGGGTCCACAATACGCCGCATCTGACTAACAGGGGACAAGGAGATTTATGGGGTTTACCTCGATAACGGCCATTGCAAATGAAAGCGGGTACCTAAAGTGAAATAAAAATTAGCCGATGCATCGTACATACTTATATATTAATTGTAATAAATATGAACACTAAAGGGAGGAGTTTGCGAGAGGAGCTATTGGGCATGTGCATATGCGTATGCGTATCCAATCCGTGAATGCAGATAAGAATTCACGGTATATCACTCATTCTCGATTCTTTTAGCTTGAACCACTGCGGTCAAGACCGTCTCATGTTCTCATAACAATTGGTAGTAGTCATAAGCGTTGAAAAGTCGGTGCTTGGGTCATTGAGATCGCAAGATCTGCCAAGAATTTGGCCCTTTGTCAAACAGCTTTTCCTTTGAATCATGGTGCCTATCCAGGCAGCATCTTGCGTTTATGAATGCCAAATACCATACCTATGGGTTGATAGATTTCTTTGGCATTGCACCTCACATGGTCAGGAGACATTCGACTTGCGTATGCTCTCTCGGTCGGATTGTCAAGAGTTGAGCCAAGTCTCGACAAAGATTACATCTTCACAGTATCAAGCCCTCGGCGAGGCATACAATCAGCTGCTTAGACATCGCCATCAACTAGAGCATAGATAATAAGATGATGCCCAGCAATTGGAAGCAAATCCAAAAGGCTAGAGGTCATAAAGTAGATATTATCGGTCAATTGGTAGGGAAATTGATACCCTAACGACAAATACTGCGTATTTCCTTCTCTGCCTGGCGGGGCCTCATAAGGCTGTCTCCTGCGCGACGACGCTACGGCGGTATAGTTTTTTTTTTTTTGCAAATCAAGCCCTACTGAATCCCAGATCACGTTTATCTTGTTCGAACGCCTCGCTTTAGCCCATATTTTCCTCAAACAGCCCCACAAGCATGTGCATATGGCAGAGCAGTATTATGCGATCTTTCGGGCAAAAAACATATTCCAACCACTAGACAGTCTATTTAAATTTTTGAGCAAATTTCTTGCTAATTGTGTCTTCATTTTACTGCTCAGACCCGCCGAACATGCGCATGCGATCGACACTGCATGCCCCAATGATGGTGGATTTGCCCTAACCGTACCACAACCATGTGCATGTTGCATATTTATAGCAGTGGGCCCTGTCGGGCTAACCAAAAAAGGACTCGCCACTAGGCAGTCTATTGAATTTTTTGAGCAAATTTCCTTCCCAATTGCATTTCATCGTGCGGCTCTGCCTCGTCCAATATGTGCTAGGTAATTAACCTTGCATTGGTGTGCATATACTTGATCAGGTAGGAATACTGACCTCTAATTCTATAAAGGAATCAGCTACTCCCCAACTTTTTCACCTTCACTCACTCACGTTGCCAGCTCTAAGGAATCGGCTACTTCAGAACTTTTTCACCTTTAGTCGCTCATATGGCCAGCTCAAAGGAATCCGGTGGCCTCCAAAATTTCACCTCTCACACATTCATAGCTCGCCTTGGCTTCTCAAGGGAGACCTTTTTTTCCCGTAAAATCTACTAATACTCAGCTTTTCTTATTTTTCCAAAAAACAGCTCGCCTTGGCTTCTCAAGGTAGTCCCTCCCCTCCTACTCGTCTGGTTCGCCAGTTTAAAACTTAGATCGTTATAAACAGTTTTCCAGATTAAATTAATTGTATATCAACTTATCGCGAATGAAACTCGAGGAGTCAGAGAGATTGCCAATAGCGGTAGTGTTGTCGAATATCATGCTTGGCCTCACGGTCCCCCAGACTATCACCTGATCCGTGACGAAGCGTTGATAAAGCCACCATAGCCCATAGTACCAACAACGGCTCAACAGTGGTCCATATGCCTAACTGCATGAAAGATGCAACAGCCATGCAGGAGATGCCATACCGTAACTCATATATAACAACTGAACTATCTGAATCTACTTATGGTATAGCATATATATATATCAACTGTTGTACTCCTGAGAAAGAGTAATCATATCCCACTTTGCTTTTATCTTAGCAAAATCATCGCACAGCTGTTGCACTTGCGGATAAAGAGGGCTTTCTTCACTCAAATCCTCGTATTGTACGCGAAGGGCCACGATCCTCTTCACCCTCATAAATAAGAATTCGAAGCTATTTCCCAACTCGTTCAGCTCCTTCTCTTTCTTGCGATAATACGCGTCCAATTTGGCCTCAGCTGCTAATAAATTATCGCGTATCTCGCGAGCCTTCAATGCTGAGGCCTTCAACTCCTTGAATTCTTCTTCTATGGCATTCTGGACTCTACTAGCCACGGCGGCCTCCATTGTTTGGGCACGCAGCAGATCTTGCGTAGGTATGTTGGAATTCATCCTCGGTTGCTTGTAAGGTGCCATAATTGGTTATGCTTAGGGGAACAGCGCCGGCTCTTATATAGACATATAGACGATCTAGGGTGTGGGCGCATATGCAGTAGTGATGTTGGCGGTTTCAGAAATAGCACATGGCCCCACCCCCACCCACCGTACGAGAGTTCCGTAGCCTTATATTAAAGACTTCCCTCGTCAATATGTATATATATTATTTCACTTGTGCCGTTTAAACTGAAAAATCAAATGTCAAAACGGAGCAATGGAGCGCTATGCCGCTATCAACAATGTGGGTCCTCACATAGCCTAACCAACAGGGGACAACAAGGAGATTTATGGGGTTTACCTCGATAACGGCCATTGAAAATGAAGACGGGTACCTAAAGTGAAATAAAAATTAGCCGATGCATCGTACATACTTATATATTAATTGTAATAAATATGAGCACTAAAGGGAGGAGTTTGCGAGAGGAGCTATTGGGCATGTGCATATGCGTATCCAATCCGGGGATTCACGTGAATATATTGAACCCTAAGCGCTTATCACTGCCGTTTCAGAGCATCTGTATACATCAGCACTGTGCAGATAACAATTCATGGCACATCACTCATTCTCAATTCTGTTAGCTTGAACCACTATGGTCTTGGCCGTCTCATGTTTTCATAACAATTGGTGGTAGTCATAAGCATTGAAAAGTCGGTGCTTGGGTCATTGAGAGCATATGCATGTAAAAGGACCATCTACAACCAGCACCTTGTGTACTTGCCTTAAATTTCTTGCCACTGATTCTATTGTATGTAGTACGTACCAGCAGCTACTATAGTTTGATCACATAGGGCAGACACATACAATAGAATTTAACAATAAGAGCTGGAGTTGTTGGTCTGGATAATACCTATCAATACAATACTCAAGCGACTCTGCCCAAGTTACGGTTGGCTCAGACGTCGCCTGGATCGGCCATGTGACTTACACTATTTTGCGTTGCATATAGCCACCACATCAGCCACGGGTGGGTCGCTCGGAACAACGGGAAGGGGACCAGACTTTATCAATTGAGCAAATACAATGAAATACGAAATTGTTACGCTTTTATTCCAAAGAATAATCAAAATGGCTACATATCTACTCACAGATGGCAATTATCCTCAGCTACCAGAGCCAACCATCTCTCAACCGTTGATGGAATATGCGAGCTTTTGCGATGTTATTAGAGACACTCAGGATTCGTGCTTGATCGAGAATGATGAATACTGTACTGTTGGGCAGGAGACTTGAGCTCTTGAACGTTGGCCAGGCACTGCGAGATCTCTCAACTGATGCGGGATCTTGGAATTAATATTATATTATAGACGCTCTAAAGTATTTAATCAAAGAATCTACGGTTAGGGGAAGGTCCAAAGAGCTCCAAACGGATCAAGGGCAAAGATTTGTTTACCAAAAGCTCAAGACGGGTCTCGAGAGTGTTATCGATAGAGATCTTCTTATTGGCAGTAGAAATGGTGACACCACCAATACTGGACTCGGAAAGGTAATCATCAGATACAGTAACGGACAAATCAGTACCATTCTTTGACTTGTAGGCCTCAGAAGCCTTATCAGCCGCCTTGGCAATCACCGACTGATCGGCCTTGCGGCCAGTAACGAGGATCTCCGACTCCTTGAGGGAGTTCGCACCCTCTGAGATGAGACCAGCAAGCAACTCTTCGTACTTGGAAGCATTTTTTGGTAGCTCCTTGAGCTTAGCAACTGCTTCCTGTACCACCTTGTCGACGACTTCCTCCTTGGCTTGCAAAACCTTGAGACGAGTCTTGTTGGTAACAGTAGACTTGACAATCTGTTCAGCGAGCTTTGCTTGCTTGTAGCGAAGAGTGAATGCCTGGTCAATGCTGGCAGTCTCACTGCGCACGAGGCTTGACTTCTCCGCTTCGTACTCCTCGTCGGCCTTGATTGTGATCTCCTTGGCCTTCTCCTCAGCCTCTTTGTTGATAAATTCAACCATCTTGGCGAGCTCGCCAGTGACCTGGTCGTCAGTGAGTCCAGTGCTAGGCATGTTGACAAATGGGAGAAACGCCTCGTAAGCGATTGAGGGTCGACGAGTGTCGATAAAGAATGATGAGTCCTGAGACAAGCAAAGGGAGGGTAATTTCTCGGAGAATTATACATATAGTTTGCAATTAGTGTTTTAGATATTCAAGGGTAAATCCACCAGCCAGGGTGTAAGCTAGGACACGCCGCGGCGGTAATTGATAAGACTATCTATGCAGGGTCCAACCGGTTTAGGGGGGCGAATTGTCGATTCGGTCATCGGGTTGGGCACGCTGTCACGTGATGCGCTCCCTCCCTATCCTCCCCGGTTTATCTGTGTCTAAGCGGCGAACGCCGACAAATAGTGAATTAACAATTTAGAGCCGCTCCGGTGTAAACGTGTCCCGTGCACTCCGCTCTAACTCCTAAGTATATGTGCATACGCGAAGCGACTCCGGGCTTGAACGTGCATATATGCAATTCAGGTGCATACTCCAAGAATAGATTTCTCAACGACGCCAGTAGTTATGTCACGCAGCATTTAGAGTTTGCGGGTTGCCTTTGATTTATGATTATACCCCGAGTATGTCAAAAAAATTCGTTCAGTATCGTTAAATACACTATACGAATAAAGTACTGGACCCACTTAAATTTGATGCTGTTTATCAGCGCAGATCTACGTTAGACCAGTTACCATTAATACAGACACCCTAAGACTAGCGCATTCATGAAGACTACTTCATTTTAAGGTATCAACACTATCTAGACTATCAAGATTAAATGGGTACCGAGGCTACTGCCAAACTACTCCTGCGACTAACTCCATGGCTTCTAGATACATACAATCCTTGCTCAGTAACTTTAAGGATTACTTATGACCATTTATGGGATCGTGTGCAGTACTACTCAAACTCTAGATACACCCAAGCATTGTAAAAAGCTACTCTTGCCCAAGATTAGCTCCCAACAAGTCTTGAATGTTACTTCGTGAACTTGCCCACGCTCACAGTCTTTGGTCGACAAGTCGCTCTCAGAACTATGATTGTGGTAGCCTTTATGTGCATAAGGAAAGGGAAAAGGCTTGCAACCCAGTCTTTGCTCTAACTTTCATTTTAGAGGGTGAAATACTAAAGCCCCTTTACCGATCCAAGTAGGGCCAGGACAGGGGAACTATGCCATAAGTACAGCTGACCCTACTTGCGGTACGTCCTCGCTCGCCTATGTTAGTTGATACGAATCTGAGAGATCTAAGTCTCCCTATTTTTTTTTTTCTCTTTTTTTTTTTTGGAACTCAAAGGTTCTGGAAAACAATGTCCTGTGATTCTAACTAAGTTGCGTCAGACGCTGGTGGGCGATCTTTGTCCCCACCTTCTTTTTTTTTTTTCTCTTTTTTTTTTTTGGACTCAAAGGTCCGTGGAAAACAATGTCCTGTGATTCTAACTAAGTCCAGCTTCCTAGCTAGGGTGGATCCTAGTCTAGTGCCAATGACCAAGTTCCTAGCTAGAGGGGACGTGCTAGGATAGTGTCCATACCAATGTTCCTAGCTAGGGTGGATCCTAGGCTAGTGCCAATATCCAAATTTCCTAGCTAGGATGGAATCATAGGCTAGTACCATTGGGCAACTGAAACCAGTAGCCACAAAATTGAAAGAAAATAAA